>JAJMFO010000037.1:0-104830 GCA_030574715.1 Xingzhongia strasburgensis
GATTGGCATCAGAATCAGAGTTAAGTTTACGAGTCAAAGGGAAATCCCGTCTACTCCCCAATTGATAGATAACTCATTACTGATGAGTTGGAAGCCTAGTGTATTATTGTTAAAAAGGTAATTTGCGTAAACCATATGAGTGCTGCTAAAAATCTTTATGAAACTAATCCAACTCATCAATTCTTTACTAATGTTGGTGAAGAATCAATTTCTGAATCTCTTGGTGGGATATTGGATGGATTCTCCATTGATGGATTATTAAATGGTTATTATGGTTATTTCTTACCTGAAACCATTGATTTAATTCGTCGTAATCCATTGGTTAAATTTGTTGAACAAGATTCAAAAGTGTTTGCCAGTGAATTTGATACTCAAAATGGTGCTCCTTGGGGGTTGGCTAGAATTGCTCATCGTAATCCATTAAATTTGGGCTCTTTTAGTAAATATCTATATGACAATGAAGCTGGTGAAGGTGTCACTTCTTATGTCATTGATACTGGTGTTAACGTTGATCATGTTGAATTTGAAGGACGTGCTAAATGGGGGAAGACAATTCCATCTGGTGACCAGGATGTTGATGGTAATGGTCATGGTACTCATTGTGCTGGAACCATTGCCTCTACCAAATATGGTGTTGCTAAAGAGGCTAATGTTGTTGCTGTTAAAGTTTTGAGATCTAATGGATCTGGTACAATGTCTGATGTTGTCAAAGGGGTTGAATATGCTGCTAATGCACATGCTAAAGCCGTGAAGGATAATAAAAAGGGTTTTAAAGGTTCTACTGCTAATATGTCTTTAGGTGGTGGTAAATCACCTTCTTTAGATCTTGCTGTTAATGCCGCTGTTCAAGCTGGGATCCATTTTGCCGTTGCTGCAGGTAATGACAATGCTGATGCATGTAGTTATTCCCCAGCAGCTGCTGAAAAGGCTGTTACTGTGGGTGCATCTACCTTATCTGATGCTAGAGCATATTTCTCCAATTATGGTAAATGTGTTGATATTTTCGGACCAGGTTTGAACATTTTATCAACATATATTGGATCTGATACTGCCACAGCAACATTATCTGGTACTTCAATGGCATCACCACATGTTGCAGGTTTATTATCTTATTATCTCTCTTTACAACCAGGTTCAGATTCTGAATTTTTCACTGCAAAAAGTGGGATTACACCATCTCAATTAAAGAAGAAGATTATTGAATATTCAACCAAGGATGTTTTAACTGATATTCCAAGTGATACTCCAAACAAGTTGATTTATAACGGTGCAGGACAAAACTTGACTGATTTCTGGGGGGTTGAAGAAGAAGAAGAAGAAGAACAAGGTAGAACTTCTAGATTTGGGATTGATTCAGAATCTGTTGAAGAATCTTTTAAACAATTGGAATCTCATTTAGAAACTTTGGTTGATGAAGTTAAAGAATTTGTTGGACAAAATTTTTAAATTTCTTTATGCTTAGTTGATGATGGTGTTCTAGCTACATACAAGATATGATAATGATCTAGCTATCCATATGACAATATTTCAGTTCTTATTTCTTATCTTCAATTTAATGATTGATTAGATTAAAAGATTCAAGAAAATCATTTTTCTTTTTATAAGGGTTTTACTTTACGTACGGTATATTGAGGAGGGTGTTTATGATAATCACTTGGTTCATTAGAACTTGTGCATATGATATAAGTTTACATTATATATCTGTAGATTCAAGAGATTTATATCGTTTATATTTGATGGATATGAAATGTAACTAATAGCATTAACGCTCGCTAAAGCTCGCTATCCGTTTTCACCTTTTCATTAATCAAGGTTAAGGATATCAAACAACCATCTTCGATTCTTGTACCTCTTGGTATCTCTAATTCACCATCAAAGAAGTCATTACAATTTTCCACACCTAAATTTTCTTGTTTAAACATCATTTCAAAATCTGAATGTTTCCCCAATACTAATAATAAATTATCCCTTTTGGATACTTCAACTGAAGTTAATTTTTTACTTTCATTATTATGATTATAGTAATCACCAGTATTAATATAACAACTTTTCGTATATCCATTTTTTAAACCTGATTCTGTCCATATAGAACTAAAATTTTTAGCAATTCTAACATGATATCCATATGAATTCTTTACACCGGTATGTTTATAAGCTTGTTGTGGACTCACCACTGTTTTAATTTCAGTATCCACAGTGACTCTAACATTATTTGGGATTGGATTTAAAATTTCCAAATATTTTTCATATCCAATATTAATAATTTTTGTTAAATTTGATTGTTTGGATTTATTTTTTTTCGATTTAAACACTTTGGTTTTAACACTTATACCTTCTCTATATTTAGATGATACTTCAGGGTTCATGAAAGGTAGAGTTGATAATTTGGGGAAATTTTTAGCATATTGGAAATTTTGCCAAAATTTTTGTTTAAAAGTTGATTTTATTAAATATGGAGGTGTGATGAAATATTGTAAAATTGTAGCTATCAACATGGCTTCGTTTGTTATGTCATTACTAGTAATAGCACCATCACTATTATCATCATCAAATTTGATTTTTTTCTCAAGTGAAACTTTCTCTTGTTTTGGTTGTTTAACATCTAGGATTATAATCTCTCCAACGTTATAAATAGAGGCAGCTTTTGCTACTTGGTATAAAACAGCAGTGGTTTGTTGCAAGTTCTTAGCATTAGCAGGGGATATTATCGACGTAGGTATGCACAGGGAGTAACTCATTGTTTAAGCCTGTCAAAGAGTTATTTATACACAGAGTGTTTTTGGAAGAGAAATATGAAAAGTTTATAGGTATAAAAGTTTTCCGGTTATGAGCGCGGTGCTCATCTCTACTAAAAATTAGAGTATAAACTCTTAGTTAATTGTATATATTAGAAGTTTAGAGATAGCTGTTAACAATCCATCTAGTTTATAGTAATATACATCTTCTTTTCTTTCTCTTATTATTCTTTGGTTCTATTTGAAACGATCTCAAACCAATACTTATAGCAGCATTAAAGACATGGTTGATATTTTCACTTGTCTTTGCGGAACATCTTATATGTTTCACAGCTTCCACTTGTCTAGCAACTTGATCTCCCTGTTCAAAAGATACTTCTGGGGTTAAATCCATTTTAGTGCCCACTATTAAGATGGGGACACCAGGACAAAAATGTTTAACTTCTGGGATCCATTTTTCTTTAATGTTATTTAAACTGATCATACTATTGATACTATAACAAACGATAAGGACATTGACATCTGGATAACTTAGTGGTCTTAATCTATCATATTCTTCTTGTCCTGCGGTATCCCATAAGGCTAATTCCACAATTTTATCTTCGGGTCCTTTAACATTAGTGATATAATTTTCAAATATAGTAGGAACATAAGCTTGTGGGAATTCTCCTTGGGAATAAGAGATTAATAAACAAGTTTTCCCACAACCACCATCACCAACAACGACTATTTTCAAATGATAATGAGCTTTTTTCCTTTCTGGTGATAATTCATATTCATTAACGTCTTGTTCATTAGGGAAATTATATTGTTGTGGATCATATTTGGATTGTCTTTTAGCAACGTCGTAAGGTGTTTCTAGAGAAGAGGAGACGAGTTTGAACGAGTTTTGGTTGTTATAAGCTGGTTTGGAGAGGGTCATTCTTATATCTTTATTCTTTCTTTCTTTCTTTCTTTATTCTTATATAGATCTCTCTTTCTTTCTTATATCTTTCTTCTTTCTTTCTTATATCTCTCTTTCTTTCTTTTTATTTATTTATTTATTAAATTATTCCTTCTATTCTTATAACTTATAATCACAATAACATCAACTGAAACAAACAAAAGATAAAGATATAAACACCAAATGTTTTGATATTTCTCAAAGGGGAAATAAGGCGCAGTTTAGAAGTTATTACACATCCAGACACCATTTTTTATATATACATCCAAACACCACTATATAAACTACAATAATGACTGATAGAATATGTAATGTCTGATAGAATATAAGTCTTGATATATATCTTCATGTTTCAACCAGTTTGTAGGATCAATTTCTTATCTTTGTTATATTTTTTCAAGATTTCTAAATTTGAAGTTTGGAATATAATTGGTTCATTAAATAAAGGATCAATAAATCTTGGATCATAATCTTTTTGTAATAGACAAGTATTTTCATTTATATCTAATAAATCGATATCATCATCTTCATTTTCTTCATCATTTTCCAAATTCAAATTCAAAGAAATATCATCAATGTCTTTTTGTTTATAATAATTAATTTTTGATAAATTTGATGAAGTTGAAGTTTCACTTGGATAATGATAAGGTTTAATCAAAGTTTTTTTAAAATCAATGATACAACGTTCATGAATATCTAAAGATCTTGGTTTGAATCTTGTTTCAGGATCCCAATAATTTGGGAATGGATCATTTAAAACAGTATTTCTAACAATATATTGTTTTCTTCTAACAAAATAAGCAATTAATCGACATGAATAATTTGCAAATTTTTTTAAATCATCATCAAGATTAATCATTAATGCTTTTTTATCCAAATAAAAAATCCAATAATAACCATTGAATAAAAAAGTGAAAACGTATCGACATCCATTAAATAATTCTTCCAAAATATCACCAAGTGCATACCAAAATGAATAAAAAACTTTCTCCACTGGTGATTGTAATGAACCTAAAGTTGAAGCATTTGATGGGAATATTAAATACCAATTTTGTAAAATTTTAAATAATGAATCAATTGGATATGGAGATAATATGATCTTCATTATTATCTTTTAAATATTTATCACCAAATTGTTTTAAAGTTGATAAAAATTCATATAAAATTTTATGATTATAAGTTGGATGCCAAATAGATCTTGCAGTAAATAATAAACCATCAGCAAAATTTCTCATTTTAATTAAATCAGTTGGGAATTTTTCTGGTTTTTCAAATACTTGAATTAATAAAGCAGAAGGACCAGAAGCTAAAGATAAATGATCTTTAAAAGAAGTTGATTTAAGGAAAATTGAAGTTGCATTTAATATACTTGTTGATATTAATAAATTCATTGCATTTCCATCATTAATCAATTTTAAATTTTTTCTTGTATATGAAATACAATAAGCTCTATGACTTAGAAAGAATGGTTCTAATTGTGGGATTGGACCTAATAAAGCACCTGAACCTAATATAATCATTAATTCAAAAATGATTTGTGAATGAGATGAATTGATAAATCTTGTATAATGTTCTTTATGTAAAAAGATTCTTGTTATAACAGATGCAATAGTTTCATCAAATTGTTCTGGATATTTATTGAAATCAAACGTTGGTTCATTTGTGAAATGTTTAATCAATGGTAGAGATATTTGATTTTGATTATTATTATCATTATTATTATTTGAAGATTGATTGTTATTATTATCATTTGAAGATTGATTGAATGAAATATTATCAGGTATATCATTTCTTGATTTATCAGAAGGAGTTGATTTATCGTTATAAGAGGCAGGAGAAAGAGTTGAAGGTGTTTCGATTTGAGATTTGAAGATGGGATGTAGATATTGGTCTTGATTATTATTTTGTTGTTGATTGTATTGATTATTATTATATTGATTATTATCTTGTTGTTGATTATTATCTTGATTATATTGATATTGATTATCCTAATTGTATTGATATTGTTGATACTGATTATTATATTGATTATCTTGATATTGATTATATTGATTATATTGTTGATTATACTGATTGTATTGCTGATATTGATTATTATATTGATTATTGTACTGACTGTTGTAATAAAATTCATCAACATCCATGTGAGCCTGTCTTACCACTTCCAACTCCTGGTGAGAGTAATCCAGATATCCACACCTTAAAGACCGTGATCCACACTTGATACAACTTGGTAGTGTTTCATCACATTTGACTCTTCTCTGTTTGCACTGTGGACATCCCAATCTAGAGTTCTTGTGTTTCTTTCTGTGTAGGACTTTTTTTTCCATATTGTATTTGTAGTTGTTATAGTTGTTGTTATAGTTATTCTTATAGTTATTCTTATAGTCTTTGTTATAGTTGTTATAGTCTTTGTTGTTGTTGTTGATGATGATGTTGTTGTTGTTGTTATAGTTGTTGTTGTTCTTATAGTTGTTATTATTGTTATAGTTGTTATTTATTTATTTATTAATTTATCTATTTATTACGGTAATCCCCGGTATATATAATTCATTTATTCTTTATTATTTAATTTATTCTTCTATTCTTCTATTCTTCTTCTATTATTGTTCTATTCTTCTATTCTTCTATTCTATTCTTCTTCTATTCTTCTATTCTTCTATACATCAATTCTTGCACTCTAATGAACTACTACATCATTGATGTTTAATGATCTCATAGTATATTGCTTGCTATTAGGTAATATTTAGTATTTGAATTTAGTTAGTACATATTGATATTGATGATATAGATATATGTCAATAGATAATAATAAATTTATTAATCAAAATACTCTTGAATTATTTCCCATATACTCTCAATTTCATACATAATCCATACTATAACACTCATCTTTAATAATAGTTTATAACCTTGAGACCATGAAGTTTGATCAATCTTGTTAAAAATTGGTGTTATAATGGGGATATTAATCATCTCTTTATTGATATCTTTATTAATATCTTTATCTTCATCTTCTTTAATGGTATCTTTCTCTTTAATTATATCTTTCTCTTTATCTTTAATTATATCTTCTTTATTAGTTTTATTGATGATATTCTCTTTAATAGTTTTATTAATATCTTTCTCTTCAATATCTTTATCTTCTTTATTAAATCTAACTCTTGATTCAATCTCTTGTCAAATTTAAACCTTTTCAATAAACTCTTCTTTGGTTTATTTAAAGATTGTTTATATTCATCAATAATATCATGTTCATTCATATCAATTGATTTATCATATGATTTATTCTTTTCATCTAATTTATTCAATTTATTCATATCATTCAATCTAATCATTTCATTCATATTCATATCATTAATATCATCCATTCTTTCATTATAATCAACTTTATCATTATAATTATGATCATTATATTGATTATTATATTGATTATAATGATTATACTGATTATAATTATCTATATTATTAAAATAATAACCATCTCCAGTAATTCTTAATTCACCTCTATTCTTTAATCTTTTATCAACACTATTTTCAAATCCCATAGCCAATGTAGGCATTAATTCTAAATTATCATCACTATCTAATTGATGTTGATATATTGTATTAGATTTAGAAAATATCTTGTTTAATTTGGATGGTTTAGGATTAGCAAATACTTTTGAGGATGGTTGATATTGATATTTAGGTATTTGATGTTGTTGATGTTGTTGTTGTTGATTATATTGATTATATTGTATAGGTATCTGATATTGATTATATTGATTATATTGATTATGATTATTATTATGATTATTATTATGATTATATTCTTTAGGTCTGTGTCTTTGTTGATTATATCTCACACTATCACTCATATTTAATATTCTTATTAATATTTAAGTGGTGACAAATAAATAAATAAATAAATAACAACAAATATAAATATAAATATCAACAAATATAAATATCAACAAATAGAATTAAATATAAATAACAACAAATAACAAATAACAAATAACAAATAAATAACAACAAATAACTATGACCCTACCACTAATCACACCAAAAAACTCTTATAAACAAGATAATAATGATTCTTTAAAAGGTGTTCTACTATTAATAACAACACTATTGTTATTCTCACTATCAATACATTTATTATTCAACAATTATACAATTTTTAACCAGGATATAGATAATTATTATATATATGCTATATTGTTATCCCCTGTGATGTTCTGGATATGGAGTGTGGTGAGTTGGATAGGAATGAAGTTGTTTAAGCATGCTATAAATATAAATTAATATAAAGTGAGCGTAGCTATTAATTAATTAATTGATGATTGATGATTGATATAATGATATAATGATAGAATACATGATTGATGATATATGATATAGATGTAATAGATGATGTATGATATAGATGATAGTTGTATGATATAATGTTACGATACGATATATGTTAGCAAAGATCTACAGCAATATACGTCATTAATTCATAATTCATATAGATTGCTATTGCTATATAAAGGATATATAAAGGATTGATATTATTATCATCTAATTAATTATCTATTAACTATTAATTATCATCTATCAATTAACTAACTAACTATGGCCTTCACTTGTGCTGATATTATTAAAATCATATTTGCAATTTTTTTACCACCAATTGGTGTTTTCTTAGAAGTTGGATGTACTTTCCCATTTTTGTTGAATATTTTGTTGACTTTATTGGGTTATATTCCAGGAATTTTACATGCTTTATACATTATTCTTAGGTTCTAGAGTGATTGTGGGATCTAGAAGAATGGTTGTGAGATAATATGATTATATCATAGTTATGATAATAATTATTAATTATCATCAATCTCTATATTGTCTATCATTCTATTATTGTCTGTTGATGTTATTGTCATTGCTCTCTTTCATTGCTGTCATCTGATTTATTTGCTTCAAAAGTGTTTGTACTATGAATGTTGAATATACTCTTGTTTAATAATCTGTAGATATAAAGACAAATTCCATTATAAACCAAGATGAAGCATCAATTCAATCATAAGTTAAGATTGATGATGATGATGATGATGATGATGATGATGATAAAATTCAAAATAGAAGAAATCTAACTACAATTGATGAATTAAGAAATTATCTTCCTATTAAAGATTCAGCAGATGTGAAATTATCTAATTTACCTGATACATTCACTACATTAATCTGTGATATACCAATTTCCATTTATAAGATTTCAAACATTTACAATCCTGATTTTAGAATTCAATTAACATCTTTTATATTACCAAGGATTGGAGATCAAGTCAAATTTAAGAAATTTTTAATGATTCGTGAGGAAATGGAGAAATCAGTTCAAGAATATAGATCACAGGTTTATGATATGATTAATATCATCATTTATTTATAAATCATTGGTTTAAACAAGAGAATATTCCAAAAATTCAATTAGAAAATTATCTTGAACCATATTTCAAAGATATTCATTGTCGTAAAAGAAGTCAATTGGTTTTTAATTTATCAAAAAAAATCAATTACAAGAACATTATGAAGAAATTCGTCATCAATCTATAATGAAAACTATGAATGAAGCATATATTCAATTGATTGTATCATCAGATCAATAATCATTATGATGACTGTTTAAAAGTTCCCTCAACAATTTTTTCAGCTTTTTCATCCAAAAAGGCCCTTTTGCGTCCTTCAACAATGGATTTAATTCGTTCATTACTAACAATTGGTCCATATTTCCTAAATTGTTTAATTTCTTGATTCACATTATCACTCTGAATTAAATGAGTTTCAAAAAATTCTCCAATTTCTTTAAAAAATTCATAATTTAGATAAAATTTACTAGGATTTAATTCTAATTCTTTTAATGTCACTTGAGTATCTAATGGAGTTTGAAATCCTTCACCTGTCCCCAATACAACTCCTAAATTTCTCAATTTATCAAATAATCCACTCTTGGAAGCTTTAACTAATCCACCATGTCTTTTAATCTCAGCCTCTCTGTAAAATTCTCTATATTCTTCAATAGTGGCTCTTCTTGAACCTGTCCATCCAATACTCAACAATTCTTGCTTTTTAACATCATCCAATTTGGAACTCTTGTTGATTTTATAAGTAGTATGAGGATTCATACTCAATGGATTTAAAATCCCTGACCAAAAAATTAATACAATAAACAAACACTTCAAGATATGGAACCCGAAAAACAACCATTGTGCCCATAATCCAGATCTATTTGGAACAGTTTCCAACATTAAATCATCAGCTAAATCTCTCCATTCAAAATAGTACAAAATATAAGCCAAAACTCGACTAATTTGTGAACTTAGACAAATCCCCGGAGTTGGACTAATACAATCTGGTAAATCAGTATACAACCAAGTCAACAAAGTCAACAAGATCACATAAAAATTCCAATCATTGAATTTCCAAACTGGGATTATCAACTGTCCAGGCCATGCAAATTCACTAACTTTATCACTCAATTTAACCCTCTTGGTAACTTGATTAGCCTTGTTATTATAAAGCATTCCACCATTATCAGTTAAAAATCCAGGATCAATAGAAACTTCAAACCCCTGGGGGATCTGTTCAAAGAAAACACTTGGTCTTAATGATAATCTCAACACTTTAAAAATATTAATCAAATCACCAAAAGTATCATTCATCCCCACGGAAAAGCAATAGTCCTTCTCTTGATCATCGTTCATACGGATATAAATCTCCAAGCGGGCGTCGTCGGTGTCTGTCATAATCAATTAATAAAACAATTAAAACAATTAATCAATTAATCAATTAATCATAAAACATTTGAAAGAATGAAATATTATACGTCCACTTTTTATATGGGGAACATAGCGGGGGTGGTTATATTATTATGTTGTTGTTACCCTGCTCTTTTGACTATTTATAAATTCCATTCGCGACTTTTTAAAAAACAATCCACGAATCCGTTCTATATATATACACCCTACTATAAACTCTCTCTCTCTTGCTCACTCCAACCAGCACTGAGATTCAAACATGAGCTCTGAGATCTGTCTGTACAATCTCACACTGCAGAGACAGTCCAACAGCATCAAGTCCCTGGTGGGGAACTTTTCGGGCAAGAAACAGCAGGAAATCGTCTCTGCCACCTCGAGTTGTCTCACTGTTTATAAAATTGATTCAAACAATGGTAAAATTATACATTTATATAGTGTGGATCTGTTTGGAATCATTAGAGACATTGACAAGTTCAAGATCCTTGGGTCTGGCAAGGATTATCTCTGTATCACATCTGATTCAGGAAATTTCACCATTTTGGAATACATTAATGAAGAAAAGTGTTTTAAAAATATTTATAATGAACCTTTTGCTAAAACTGGTATAAGAAGATTATCACCAGGTGCTCATCTTTCAGTGGATCCATATGGTCGGTGTGTTTTGTTATCAGCCTTGGAGAAGAATAAGCTGCTCTATGTCTTGAACAGAGATTCAGAACAACAATTGATGGTTTCATCTCCATTAGAAGCTAATAAATCAAATCAATTGACTTTAATGACCATAAGTATTGATGACGGATTCACAAACCCACAATTCGTGGCATTGGAAATGGAATTAGCCCCCGATTCCAAAAAATACATTGTCTATTATGAATTGGATCTAGGTTTAAATCATATTGTTAAGAAATTTACAGATCAAGTTCCAAATTCAACAAATTATTTGATTCAAGTCCCAGGTGATGAAATTGGTCCATCTGGTGTCATTGTTTGCTCCCAAGGTTTAATCAGTTATAGAAACTTATTATCAGGTGACAAATTATCTATTAAAATACCGAAATTATCAAATCAATTATCACAAGATTCATTTATAACATTTGGACTTGTACATAAATTGAAGAATGAATTTTTTTTCCTATTACAAACAAATCATGGTGATTTATTCAAATTACAATTACCACCAAATAGAACTTTAACAATCAATTATTTTGATACTGTTCCATTAGCTATGGATTTAATCATTTTAAAAACTGGATTTTTATATTTAAATTCAGAGTTTGGTGATAAATTATTATACCAATTTGAATCATTAGGATCTGATGATGTGATGATTAGTGATAATGATGATCCAAAAGATTTGACATTTGAAAGAAGTGAAAATTTAACTAATTTATCACTCATGGATGAAATTTCTTCAATGAATCCATTATTAGATTCTAAATTTATAAATAATAATGGATTAAATACTAAAATTTATACAATATCAGGTTGGAAATCATCATCATCATCAAAACTAAACATTTCACAATTAGGTGTTTCAATCAATGAACTAGTGGAAACTGAACTACCCAATTCTCCAATCAATATATTTCATACTAAAACCAATTCAAAAGATTTATATGATCAATTGATTATAATTTCTTTCCAATCATCTTCATTAGTTTTATCAATTGGTGATACCATTGAAGAATTCACAAACTCGGCTTTCAATACAAATGAACAAACTATAAATATCCAACAAATTGGGTTAAATTCCATTGCACAAATCCATTCAAATGGTATTAGAACCATTTCTAATAATAATAAAATTATAATGGAATGGTTCCCACCAGCTGGTATCAAAATCACTCATTCAACTTCAACAAATAAACAAATTGCAATTTCTTTATCAAATAATGAATTATGTTATTTTGAAATTGATGATGAACAAGATGATCGATTAATTGAATGGAATGAACGTAAAGAATTTCCATCAAAAATTATTTCAATGTCATTAGGTGATATCCCTAAAGGTTTATTAAGATCACAATTCTTAATTGTTGGTTGTGATGATTCTACAATAAGAGTATTATCAACAAATCCAAATCAAGTTTTAGAATCTAAATCTTTACAAGCTTTGAATTCAAATGCTAATGATGTTTTATTATGTTGGATGAATAATGGTCTTTATGTCAATATTGGATTGGAAAATGGTGTCTTTGTACAAAGTTGTATTGATGAAATAACGGGGGAATTGTTTGATACAAGATTGAAATATTTAGGAGATTTACCTGTTTATTTATCAAAAATTGTTATTAATAATGATGAAAATGTTGTCTTAGGGTTTTCAAGAAGAACATTTGCAATTTATCACTATGAAGATGAACTTAAGATTAATGCTGTTTTGATTGATGGGTTGAAAAAAGGAACAGGATTGAATACTGAAGATGTTCAAGATGGGATTGTTGGGATTTTCGAAAAGGGATTAAAAATAATTCAAATACAGGATTTACATAAAGATATTACCAAAGATTCAATAAGTTTACAAACATCTCCAAAAACATTATTGAATGATGAAGATTCATTATTTGTTGTGGAAAAAACCATTGTTGAAAAATTTGATATTCGGAATAATCAACTTCAACAAGTTTTAAAATTAAATTATGAAATAATTTCATCAACAATTGTGCAATTTGAATCCAAAAATTTTGAAAAATATCTTGTACTTTCTTTGAAAGAAGAACAAGAAGAAGATTGTTGTTGTTTTATTCATGTTTATTCAATGAATTTACAATTCATTCATAAAACTAAAATGATTTCAAATGTCTTTGCAATGTCATCATTTCAAGGGAAATTATTGATCGGTGTTGATAATCTATTGAAATTATATGACATGGGATTGAAACAATTATTAACTAAATCTACCACCACTATTAAAACCATTGATAAGATTGTCAAATTAGATGTCCAAGGATTAAGAATCATCATTGGTGATTTAAGAGAATCTATTACAATGTGCGTTTATGACCAAAAGAGAAATGAATTCCATCCATTCATTGATGATACTGTTTCAAGATATATTACAAGTTTGAAATTTGTTGATTATAACACTTGTGTTGGTGGTGATAAATTTGGGAATTTTACATTGTTGAGAAATCCTAAAGATGTAATGAAAGTGGAACAAGAATTAAGTCTTGTTTTAACAAAAGATTTGAAATTAAATGGTACACCTTTTAAATTTGAAAACTTGTGTAATTTTTACATTGATGATATAATTACAAGTTTTAATAAAACAGTGTTGAATCAAGGTGGGAATGATGTGTTATGTTATACTGGTCTTCAGGGAACAATTGGGATATTGATTCCAATTTTAACCAAGGCTGATATCAAATTCTTCCAATCATTAGAGAAATTGATGAGATTATATGATGAGAATTTGTTAGGAAGGATGCATTTAAAATATAGATCATATTATCAACCAGTGAAGAATGTCATTGATGGAGATTTCATTGAAATGTATAAGCATTGTCCAAAAGAAACACAAGTGAAGATTGCTAATGAGTTGAATAGAACTACAAGAGATGTGTTGAAGAAAATCTATGATATTAGATCTATTTCTGTATAAATAAGATAGATGCATTGGTTTATATATTTACAAGATAAATAAAATTGATAGAATGAATAAATAAATCAATATCTCCCTCTGTACAGCTCTTTGATGATCTTCTTGTTGATCACAGTCTCATTGATGATCCCATCAACATGTCTATTCTCCACTCTTCCATACCATATGCTCAATCCATCTTCATCGAAATACAAGACATTCCCAGCATAGGCATGTCCTCCAATATGAGAAACCAGCCCGACTTTGATCCCCGAGGGGTTCCCGGTCTCTGAATGTAACAGTCCTCTCTGCTTCAAGTTCAACTCAAATTCCTCTTTCAGTAACGGTGCAATCATCCCACACCGTATATCTCTCTTTGTATGTCCACATATAAGAATAGTTTGAGATTTGTTATCTATTGAGTCAAATTTTGTAACATCACCATCCGGTCTTAGCACTGCCTTCATGAACTCCACACTCTGCTCCTCGTCAATGGGCACTTGGTAT
Organism: Xingzhongia strasburgensis; assembly: GCA_030574715.1. Classification (NCBI taxonomy): domain Eukaryota; kingdom Fungi; phylum Ascomycota; class Saccharomycetes; order Phaffomycetales; family Wickerhamomycetaceae; genus Xingzhongia; species Xingzhongia strasburgensis. The sequence goes on from JAJMFO010000037.1 coordinate 14,545, forward strand.
ATCTTGTTGTCCGGGTATACAAGCACATTATAACCTCCATCCTGTGGTTCGAGCTCAACATTAGAGATCAAGACGGGATGGTGAGGATCCATGACACTTCTTCTCAAAGGTGTCAAATGATGCACGAGTTCCCCAGGCATCATCTCCACTTTCGACAGCCAGTCCTCAGCCCTCACGCGGGAATGGATCAGGGCGTGTTTCCATGAAAGAGCCTTGGTTCCAAAGAGTGGTTTTTCATGGTTTATAGGTTTATCAGTGGGGAAAGAACATTGGCATTGTGTTTGTGGGAAAACAAGGGAAGGTGGTGGACACGGACTGTCTATGAGCCGGTACTTGGACGCTATTGAAAGCAGACGTTTAGCAGGTTTGTTCATTTCATTATTTTACCAGCAAAAGTCTCCAAACTCAGATCAAAAATATATTTAATACTCTTCGCTCTTATATATACTGTCTCGGCTTCTCCGATAATCCCCAGTAAAAAGCTGGTATTCCCGGTACCCTATGCTTAGTAATCAATATAACTAAAATGAATTAATTAATTAAATGACGATATATATATATATATATACAACACTAGTAGCCCCTGTTCAGCATCACCTTGATGTTGTGGATCACCTCCTTCTCCTCTTTGGACTTGTGCTCGTATATGATCTCCGTGTTCTTGTGGATCCCTAGGGCAATGGCCATATCACGACACAGTTCTGTAGCGAAAAAAAGTTCTAAATCAGGGACTCGATGACTGAAATATTTGAAAGATGTAATCAAAAGTAATGCCTGCAAAGTGGCCAATGAAGCTCTGATCTTGATATCTCCTAGCTCCACGGCAATGTATGCGTTTTTCAATAGGGCACTTGTTGGATCTGTTAATGGATTGTCCTTGTACAATGTCGTTATTTTCAATACAATTAGGATTATACCCAATTGTACAAAGTCTTCTAATTCTCGGGATGGGTCAATCTCAATCTTGTTGGTTGATTTGTTGAAAAGTTTATGGAATGATTCTAATACCATTATTGGACTCAAAATAGGTAAAACCTTATGATAGTTGGAATTGAAATAATAATTCAACTGATATTCAATTATATCAAATTTTGGTAATGTAGAAATCAATTGACTGAGGAAATAACCCTTGTAAAAGGCATCATTTGGACATCTTAACGATGTCACAAGTCTTGGATATTCAACATCATGATAACTTTGTAATTCAACCAATGGCATATCACTAGCCAAGATTTGACGTACTCGACTCTTTAATGGGATTTCTGTTGTGTCTTTAATGAAATGATATTCAAATTTCGAAAACTTCTTCTTGTTTTGTGCATCTATATCATTTTCATTATTTGATGTAGAAGAAGCTGTGGTAGTTGGGGTATTATTAGTATTGCTATTGCTGAAATATGACACTAGAGATCCTGTTTCACTAGTAGATATCCTATTATCCAATACAGAAGTCATATTGGCATTTCCTGAAACATCAGAAGCAACAGAATTATGATTTCTCTTGTAAAGTAAAGTCAATTCAGCTTTAACAGAAGCAACTTGATCCATAAGTTCATCATTTTCCCTTTTCAAGGCATCAATCTCTTGATATACTTTACTCTCGGCTGCAATAATATCAATCCATGGAGATCTAGCATAGACACAGGCATCATTAGAACCTCTCTTCACACAATTCTCACACACGGGTTTCCCATGGTCACATTTGATTTTACGACGTCGACATTCATTGCATGACAAAGTGATCTTTTGACGCTTAGAACCATTCTTAGCAGGGGACGCCGAGCGTTTCTCAGACATAGTTTTGTTTGGTGTAATTAATATAATGAAACCAGTTCAATTACTAATTTTGCTTAAAAGAATAATTCCAGCAAAGGGGGGCAGGTAAAAGCACAGGGATAAAATAACAGAGGATCAAAGTACAAGCCAATGAAAGATAACTGCGACACTTAGTGAAAACCTCGAGGAATCAGTGCCACAACAATGTTCTCCAGGTGATAAAACAGATCCAAATTAGTTAATTAGATACTGTGAATTTGTTTGTTTTGCTTTTGTTGATTGTCTGGGTTTTTAGTTTTTAGTTTTAGCTTGCAATTTTGGTGGGTACTTCCGGCCGCGAATCGCGAAAATCTATTTATTTATTTTTTTTTCTTTCTTTTATCAACAATGGTTTGCGCAACACTAGGCCAGGTGTTGGGATGTTGTGGGCACCTGACTTTCCTTATAAAAACGGCGTTTCCCACTTATCACGTTTTTTCCACGTTTTTCCTCACGTGGGATTGATTTTAGTATCAACAACAACAACAACAACAAGATGCAAGTAAACAAAAGAAGCGCAGAACAGGACAAGGCGGAGAAAAGGGCAAAGACTGTGGAACACCAGGACAAGGATGACGCCAACAGCAACATCGACGCTGACTTGTTGTCGCATTCTACGAGAGATTATTTGAGAGAGGAAGGTGAAGAGGAAGAAGAGGAAGAAGAACAACAACAACAAGGTCACCAGGATACAACCAAGGAGGAGCAACAACAACAACAGGAACAACAACAAGACAATCATTCTGAGTATAGTGAGAATAATAACAACAACAACAATAGCGCTGCTGACAACACCACTCCACAACAACGTGCTGCTCAACACATTTTACACAACACGGGCTCTAAGCCAATAGCTGGTTCTGAAGAATGGCATAGAATGAGAAAGGACAACCACAAGGAAGTTGAAAGACGTAGAAGAGAGAATATCAATTTTGGGATCAAGGAATTGGCTGGATTATTGCCAACTCCAGAGACTAATAAATCACAAATTTTACAAAGAGCTATTGAATATATCAAGAGATTAAAAGAGAATGATAATAACAACATTGAGAAATGGACTCTAGAGAAATTGTTGAACGATCAGGCATTGGCTGAATTGACTGCTTCTAATGAGAAACTGAAATTGGAACTGGAGAGAGCTTATAGAGAAGTTGAACATTGGAAAAAAGTTTGTTCCATTGCTGAAAAGGATAAATAAGTTTTGATATCTTACTATGTTTGTATTAATAGTTGTATTATGATTATTGTTTGAAATGTTTGTGTTATACATCAACATCCCGTATCAAAAGACCTTCATCTCCCTTGCCCAATGCTCCGAGAACATCAACACTTTTATTCGTTAAATCCACAGATTGGAACCCTAAGAGCCCTGATTCTCCATTGAACTGGAACATACAACTTGTACCACCGTATAGTATTGTTTCCTCGATCCCTGTTCTATTACAAACCACAACAGTGGTTTTATTATGGAATTTATCATTTGGAGATTTCATTATATGATTGATAAAGGGGAAAAACCTCAATAACCAATAGTTCAAATTATGGAAATCTGGGTAATGTAGTTTCGCAAACTCTCTCTCATCTTTATACTCTTTAATGATCTCATCATCTTGATTAACGACGAAATCATCTTTAACTTCATCAAACTTCTTCTTCAACTCCAATGCCAATTTTGCCTTCTCCTCTTCATTCACCCCGGGTTGAATCGATGGACTCTGCCCATGTAACCAGTTCATAGGACACAGTACAAGGTTCACTTGATCTTTCAAACAATGCCCACTGAACTCAAATGCATTGAACGGTGCTTCAAACTTGTATGGGTTCAAATCCATACAAATCCCAATACTAGCTCTCACACCTTCCATCAGTTCAAAACTTTGGAAACCTTGATCGCCTTCCGAACAACCCCATGTCTCATCTGTCTCATATAGAAATGATTTCCTGTAATTGTGCACCATTTGGCCATTCCTTGCAAAAACCATAGCTGAGTTGTATATCGTCTTTTCCTCATAGAGTTCAGGGTATCCAACCACAGTAAAACAATTATATCGCTTACTTGTCTCTTTTGCCCAGTTCAGTACGGGACCGGGACGCTCACGAGACTCCAAATACGGTCTGATGTGTTGTTCAGAGTGGAAATTGTATCCAGTGAGGGCAAGTTCCGGGAGTATGAGAAGATCTGGTGGTGATACTTTGTTCACTGTGAATGCCCCGGAAAGAATTTTGTTGGCTCGTTTGATGTTTTCCTCGAGGGCGCCAATCACGGGGTTCAGCTGCAGTGTGGCAATGCGTAGTTTGACCATTCTTTCTCGATTTTGGCTACTCTTTGATTTGATACCCTTACACAGCTGGTGATTGTGTGTTGATTTCCTTTGATTTTTTCGGGCACATAACGTCATATATGTAGCTGAAAATTGGGATCGATAAATAAGGGGGCTTCTACAGAAAAGAGGTCAAGAATATATAAAGCAAGATGATTAAACTAGAAAGAACACGATCTAAGAGTCATTGGATGTATCATTGTTCTCGTAGTACGTGAGCACTTGTCTTTGACGTGTTTGTGAGCGAATCTCTTTGTTCCCAGCCATCCCTCTGGCAATTGATCTGGCATTAGAGGATGCTAAAAACAGTGCCATTGACATTTGGTCAGCCTGTGAGATACCTTGCTTCTCCTGTTGATAGTTTGGATTCTCACGACTTTTCAATATCGATTTTAACAGGATGTCTTTAGTACTCTCAGTAACATCACCATCTTTAGACTTTGGCTTGGAACCAGTTCCAAAAAATCGCACAATTGCCTTCTTTGCAAAATTCACTCGGGTCTTCTTTGGTGGCTTCTCGTCCTTCTCTATTCTTTTATTCACCTTTGTGAGATCATAATCCACATCAATGACCTCATTATGATTAATTTTTCTGGTGATTTGACTAAGAAACTTATCGGTACGAAAAGATGGTATTTCAATCTCTGAATACTCGAATTTGGGTCTAACCTTGAGTAGTTCACTCCAATCCTCTGTACCGTCCAAGATACACCCTTTCTTGAGCTTAAGCTTTGCATTTTTACTTGTGGGTATTTTCTTTATAGACTTATCTGAACTCTGTGATTCTGAAGAATACTTGATGTTGTAACCTCTGACAGATAAACATCTTGTAGGCTTACGATCCCGAGGACCTAAAAACACTGGAAATGTGAAGTCATCACTTAGCATAGTTGAGGTTGTCATGGTTCTTAACTGTGTAGCGATGAAGTTGGTGTTTTTTATGCCTTCTTCAATCACAGTCAGTTGAAGTATATGGTAAAAAAAGGTAAATAACTAAACAAAGATGGCGAACAATTGTGTATAAATAATCAGCTTCCCACCTTTCCTTTGGTCCCAACATACCACTCATCAAAAATAGCTCTCATGTTTTAACAGCTCATTTTCTTGTGTTTTTTTCCCTCATACCTTCTTTTCACAATAAACAGCTCAAATCTTACTCAAACAGCTCAAATAAAAACGTCAAATTTTGATACACACAAATAACAAGCAGCATAGAAGTAAATCAAAAAAAACATATCAAACACCAGCATAAATACTTGTAGCACCAAGCGATAAACTATCAGCTTTTTCAAATGGACTTGGAGTCCATGGTCCTGCCATAATACAATGAATTCTCATGTTTTTAGCATAATGTAAATTCGTCAATAATTTTGGTGTAATCAAGAAATATTGTGAAGTATGTTCTTGACATGCAATCTCAACCATATGTTTATGAACAATTCTTTCATTTCTAGCATCCATACCTTGATTGATTTCATCAACAACTCTGAATGGTGATGACGTTAATCCTTGCATACTAATCATATAATAAACTGTGGAAACAGCTCTTTCACCACCAGATTGAGTATGACTATCCAAAGCTTTCAAATCTGCTTCATCACGGAATTTAACCAAGATTTGTAATTTCCAATCACTAAATCTTTCAGCTCGTTCTAATTGAATCTCACCTGCACTACCCACAGTTGGGAAGATTGCTGAAAATTGATTAGAGATTTGTGAAACTAATTTCACTAATTTTGGTTCCCATTCATCAAAAATTTCCCTCATTGTATTACCTTGATGTTTGATTCTCAATTCTAAATCTGGAATTTCTTGATTCAATCTTTCTAATGTATTATTGATTTTTTCCAAAGTTTGAACAGATGATTTAGAACTCGTACCCAATAATTTCAATTCACTTTCCAATCCTTCACAAATATCAATAATGGACATTTCAGTAAATCTATTCTCTTCAGAATATTTGGTAACATAACTTGATAACCTTTCCCTAACCTCAGCATCATATGAATTGGTCTTCTCCTGTAATTCTCTTCTCTTATCAGAATTCTTAGCTTCATTGATCCTTTTCTTACAATCACGATAAACAAGTTCTAACTCTCTTTTGGTTTTTTCAACATCCTCATTCAACATCTTAAAACTCTTCATTCTATTATCTTGTTCAAATTTTTGAACTTCTAAAATGGTCATTGCATGAGAAATTTCATTATATTCAGCTTGTAATTCTGCAATTTCAGAGAAACATCCAATCTTATCGATAGCAACAGCTTTGATTCTTCTTTGATTTTTAGCAATATCTTGAGAATAATCTTTATTAGAGTCCCTTTCCACAACTTCTATCTGTTTCTGGAAACGTTCACATCTAGTGATCAATTTTTCTCTTTCGTTTTTGATCTTCCGACATTTATCAGTGAAAGCTCTATATTCTTGCATCTGATTTTCGATCAATGACGACTGCTCCCCAAGCGTCCTCAATTCCTGTCTCAATGGATCTATTTGTGTTTTTAAATCTTCGATTTTTTTGTAAACATTTTGAATTTGTTGATTGATATGAAACTTGGTCTCTTCACTCAAACCACCAGCACTAAAATAATTGGTGTGGGTGTTAACGGGTTGAGTTCTCATCGACACCTGTCTGCTACCATACTTCGATATAGCAAGAGTGTAAAGAGTGTCGCCTGAAAAAAATTTCTTAAACTTTAGACTCCCATTATGATCCCTTTGTTTCAAACGTTCAATCTGTTGATCACTTAATGGTCTTGATGCAACTGGAACATCATGGATAAAACTAATTTCTGATAACATCTGGATAACAGGTTTAGGTCCCTCTAGAAAATCACGTAAAAACCCATCGAATCCAAGACTTCTCAATTCCTCGTGTGACACTCTTGAGTTCAAAGCTCTATTGTTGGTGTATCTGAATGCTGGATTCAATCTTCTCTTCTCAATAAATTCAGGAGAACACCTATCGAATGCTTCACGAGAAGTTGCAGTTAAAGCAACAGAGGTTTGAGCATCCACTAACTCCTCCAGATAGGAGGCATAAACGTCTGACTTAGCAGTGACTGAAAGACATGGAGGTTCCCAGATTTCTCCTTTCAAATGTTTCAGTTCACTTCTCAAAAGAAGGATGGCTTTCTTGGCTTCCCTGGCTGTGTTGTTTCTTTGTAAAAAGTTATTATCGAAAATGGATATTCTATCATTACCTTTCAGTTGTTTTTGTAAATTTACAATCTCCATTTCGGCGTGTTCAATCAACCTTTTTGTTCTATTCAATTGATCTTTTTTTTCTCTAATTCTATGATCAAATTCAGCCATCTCACTATGTGCACTATTCTCTTTATCAACATGTTCCTTGAATTCTTCTTCGGTATAAGTGGATAGATTGTCAAGCTTATCCTTAGTATCATTATAACCTTGTTGGGCTTCCTTCAATTTTCTTTGAAGATTCAATGCTTTATCTTCGAAACCTCCGATTGTTCTTTCTAAAGCTACTCTTTTTTCATCATATTGGTCCAGTTTTTTCTCAGCTTTTTCAATCTTGGCCTTGATGGACTGTTTTTGAGTCTTTTTATCATGGATAGCATTTACGTATTTTTCAACGCCTTCGCCAACGTCGTTCAATGCCCTTTCAAATGGTTCCATCTCGAGATTGAAGGCATCTAGATCCTTTTTCGCCTCATCACGCTTTTTCTTCAGTTCATCTACTTCACGTTTCAAATCTTGAATTTGAGCGTAAGGAATCAATTTGTGGTGATCATCAAGTTCAGCTTTCTTTTTCTGATAACTTTGATATTTCCTAGCTTCTTCTTCAAATCGCTCCTTGTTACTTTCATTTTCCTCGCGCTCTTTTCTCAAAGTTTCCAAGGTATTCAACAAGATGACTTTTTCGGCGTCAAGAGCAACCAATTGTTCATGTTGATGTAACAAATTGATATCGATAGCTCTTTGAGTTTCTTTCAATAATTCTTCCTTGGTCAATTTAGCGAAATCTGCAACTTTCTCTTGTGGCAAGAACTGACACAAATTATCCAATTGAATGTTCATACTTTGAAGCTTTGCCTTGACCTTGGCTTCGGAAACTGACTTTCTGTTGATTTCCCAGTCTGACTTGTTGGTTTGATAGATAGTTCTCTTGACAACGGTATCTGCTTCACCGGGTGGACTCTTCAACGTGATCTCAACAGTAGCAGTGGTCTCACCATTTTTGATAAAGGCAGCCAATGTCTTTTGACGGCCCAACAAGGTAGGATGACCAGCCAATCCTAAACAAACAGCACAAACAAAGGTACTTTTCCCAGTACCGTTTGGACCAATGATCATGTTAAGAGAAGGAGACAAGGTGAACTCAGTCAGCGCATAGGTAACGAAATTGGTGACTTTGACCTTCATAATAGCACCTGTAGCGAACTTATCCTTCTCAGCTATATATAATGCTGTTAGTATTGAGATTCGCTAATTTTGTTGACGCGTCATACGCGTCATCTCTGTTAGTATTCTCCTGTCAAACTTACGAATTTCAACCAAGGTGCGGCGCCTTTTGGTATCCTTAGAGTAATCATCAGCTGCAAACGCATTGAGATCCACAGGACGCTTCACTGTAGTCATTTTGGACTGATGATTGTGGTGTTTTACTTCGAAACTGAGAGGTATGGTGATAGATTTCGTATTTCTTGTTTTTCGTTGTCTTTCGTGATTGTTGTCCGGTGATTAATAGCTCCTCGGATGAAATATCCGTACTACATTTTTATGATTGAAAAGACAATTTTTAGTTTAATTCCTTTGCAGTTCAATTCTTTTGTACACTAATTGTGAGAAGAACATAGTCAGCTCTTCTCTTACTCTTTCAAGGTGACGTAGTTTGCAGGGAACAAACCTCTTTCACCGGAAGCCAATTCTCCTAACCACCAATCTTCATCGATGAACTGGATGTTGATAATCTCTTGGCCTTCTGCAAAAGCCAATTCATTATCTTCTGCAGCCTCATAATCATATTCGGCGATAGCACTAGGACCAGACTCTTCTTCAGCAGGAGCAGCTTCAGGTTCTGGCTCTTCCTCTTCTTCTTCTTCAGCCTCTCGTTCAGGTTCAGGTTCTGCTTGCGTTCTGGATGGTAAAGTAGGGGTTTCGTTTCTAGATGGAGGAGCTGGTGGTGGGGCTTGAGATCTAGATGGAAGAGTTGGCTGAGGGGCTTCATCTTCCTCCTCTTCAGCTTGTGGATCCTCTTCCTTGTCAGATTCATCTTCTTTAGCCAAGAAAGCGTTCTTAGCGCCTGGGGATGGGATACCATTATCAAAGGAAGGCGCTGGTTGAGATTTGAAATCATAAGATCTTGTAGGAAGATTGTTTGATGATGGGAAGGCATTACGCGCACCAGGAGAAGGTAAGACTTTAGCATCAGCTTCTTCCCTTTCGGCCTGTCTATTCAATTTCTCAAATCTACTCTTCAAATCAGACACGTCACCTTCCTCTTCTTCCTCAATTTCAGCTTCTTTTGGCTCAGATGACTTTGGTGTACTTTTCACAGATCCACTTGACTTTTGTTTTCTTTCCGCCCATAATTGAGCTGGAGTCTTACCATTATCAGAACCGAAATCTTTGGAGATACCTCCTGATTGGTGAGCTTCGTTCAGTGAGTTGGATGGTGCTGGTGCCTTAGAGCCGAATGGAGCAGATTTGGCTTTCAAATAATCATCGATTTCTTGCTCTCTTTTCACTTTATCCTTTTGCTTTAATTGCTCGACTTCCAATCTTGGATCAGGTCTTGCCTTTTCTTCTCTAATTACCTCTTCTAAGTTGACACGGCCAATTGGTTTCCAGGAAGACGTGTTTGGTTTCAATGGATCCTTGTTGAAATCTCTCTCTTTGACTTCTGGTTCGTTCCATTCGTCATCATCAACTGAAGCAGTTGCCTGAACTTTTGGTTTGATGATTTTTGGCTCTTCTCTCTTAACTGGTACTGGCCCTGGAGTAGACTTTGGCGCAGAAACAGCAGCAGGTTTTGGAGCAACAGGTTTTGGGGTTGGTCTTGGTGTAGCAGCAGATGAAGATGCGTTCGATCTCGATCCCTGGATTGAGTAACGTGCACCAGCAGCGGCACTCAATCTTGAGAGCAATTCGTCTCTGTCCAAATCGTCAGAATCTCTGGCGGTGACCTGAACATGGTAACCTTTCAACAATCTAGAAACTTCAGCAAAGTTTTGAGCAAAAGAGGATCTTGGTTTCAATGGAGCGGAATCTGGACACCAACCGATTAACAAATTCTTGAAGACGTCAGATCCTGGGGGGTTGACCCTGGCAAGACCAAACTGAATCTGGGATTCATCGAAGCCCTGCAAGAACTCATCAAAGTCACTACCGCTTTCAGCTACTTTGTAGGCCTTTGACGAATCAGGACCGTAAATAACCCAGGTGAAATCAGCTTCACCCCTAACGACTTGCTCGTACGCTTTTTGGATTTCTTTGCCGTGTGTAGAGAGGTCAATCTGTTCCATTGTTTGCTATGTTTATCTCAATAGAGGATATCTGCTTGATTGTCCTTTGTGATCAAATAGTTGCCAGCTGTTACTGTGGCCCTAGTTAAGACAGAGTTGTTTCTTCCATCACCTCCGGCGCCTTTCGGATTTCACTAGATACATCCAGACATCTCGATCCCCTTTTTTCTGCCATTAGCGACTGTGACAATAGACGAACTATATTCTCTCTCAGCATTGTGAAGATAACTGCCATAAGTACATATTTCAAAGTCCTCATTATGTTTGTTTAGTGTCTAAATTACACACTTATACGCTCACAGTCATTTGGGACCATCACCGTCTACACACGCTACTCAAGGCAGTCCACCTCAGCTCAATATGACTTTACCTAAGCGCGTTCAATGCGAGAGCCCGAGAAGGCTCTCAGTACCAAGTACGCACAGATTCAAATTTTCCACAAACTCGCACTTGAACCCACAATTTTCCTCTAGGAAGCAGGGTCCAGAAGTGATGGGCGGGAGGCGCTGAAGTATCAACGCGTAAACATGCCGCCTTGAACCGCTGTAGAGCTGGTCTTCTCAGCGCATAAATTAGTTGACTATGTTGAAATCATTCTCGTCTGGCCTAGCCAATGGACAGAAGGCCCCGCGCAATGACCAATATTAGGCCCGCTGAGTATAGTCTTCCAGTATATGCCGGTAAAGCTATCAATTCTCTTTTACATGTCCTACGTCATTTAGTTTGGTAAGTATAGTTGGCCCAAATCTTAAATCGCTCTTCCCGGAAAGTTAGAAGTTAGAAACTCTCCGAGTTCAGAGACAAGTACGATCTGGAGCAAATTACGCGCTGGTCAACAATTTAGCGACAACGGTGTGTGTGTAGAATGTCTGACTTGAGAGTCCTCAACCCCTTACCATATTTTTTATATCTCAGACAATGGCGCTTTCCCGCCTGAGATTTGAAGGACTCATCCCTTATTTATCGGTAAACGCGTGCAATTTTCTATACGTTCTACGTACTCGGTTCGACAAACACGGGAGGCTAGCGTTTTCTCTCAGCCAATACGACCAGACAGCGTGACCGTATAACAGAGTTTGCTCTTTGTCTAATTTCATATATCTGTATAGCTCGTAGGTGGGGGAAGGTAGCAAGGGAGTTACAACATACTCTAGTCTAATTCCTCTGCAGATATCCACTAGATTATTTCCCGAGAGTCGACAAGATTAGATTTTCCTACAAACAAATTAGCTTTTTCTTCGTGGCTGGCCCAAAACTTTAAAGGGTTGATGCGCTTCGCATTTGGGAAATGGTCTCAAAATTACATGCAGCCGGAGATTATGCATGTACATGTGCATAGAAAACAAAAACAAAAAGGAGCCAGCAATAATCTATGGGTCAAGATCCTGATTTGATGTCTTCCTCCATAGACAGCTCCTTTTGTAAACCAGAAACTCTGAAAAAGGATTTGCATAGAGTTCAAAAGGGAAATTGTCGTAACTCTGAAGATGCACGACAGAATTTTCGTGCAGTTTGTAACCTTTACCACTTTATAATAAAACCAAATACTTTCCCACCTTCTTTCCTTCGAGCACTCACTAATAAATCAGTCTACATTCGTTCATTCATTTTTCCTTGAGATAACTTTAGAATTTATTAATATGGTATCAGTTAAATCTATGGTAGCACTTGGTGCTTTGAGTGCCCTTGTAAGCGCTCAAGATCTTACTACACCAATCACTTATGATGATACCATTGAAATTTATTATTACTTCAAGAATGGTGAGGCAGTTGCTGTGTTGAACGACGAAGGAATCGAAATTCAAGGGACCTTCTCCTCTACCGCTGACTTGTGTACTACTCTAGATGGTGCCGAAATTGTCTACTCCGCTGATGGTGGTGAGGACACTTTGTTGACTTCCAACTGTTACAACATTTATCATTTGGTTGACAGTGATGATCAGGAAATCACATGGACCTCCTGTGTTGAGTTCCCATTCTATGAAAGCGTTTGTGGTGCCTATGAATCATCTCTTGCTGCTTCCGCTTCCGCTTCTGCTTCTGCTTCTGCTTCTTCTGCTTCCGCTACAATCACTTCCGTTTCCTCGTCTCTGCCAGCAACAACTGTTTCCGATGATGAAACCTACGTTTTGACTACCGTCACTGACATTGTTGCCAATGTGGTTACTGAGTACACTACTTACTGTCCATTATCAGAGCTGGAAAGTATGGCCTCTGAAGCTGCTGCCCAAGCATCTACTTTCAGTATCTTCAGCACCACTACGGTCTACTCTACTGTCGTTTCTGATGATGTTACTAGCATTGAAACTCTAGTTGTTTCCCTGGGTGCTGCTTCTGCGGTTCCAAAGAAGGTTGTTGCTGCTAATACTGACTATTATATCAATGGTGAAACCCTGACTGTCACGGAAACTGAAGAATCTACTACTGTTGTCACAGTGACCTCTTGCTCTAATGATGTCTGTACTGAAGTCCCAGTTACTACAGGTGTTACCGTTGTTACCTCTACAGAAAGTGGTGTTGAAACTGTGTACACTACCTACTGCCCATTGACTGCGGGAACCACAACTTCAGTTGCAGCCACTGAAGGCGCAGGATCAGCTACCACTGCTGCTGAAACTTCAGCTCCTACTACTACCACTGTTGGAACTGCTACAGCAAGCTCCACTTCAGCTGGTAAATCAACTGTTATCACTTCAGCATTCACCACAGTCGACTCTGAAGGGTCCACTACCACCGTGACTTACGAATCCACGGTTTCTGGGGCTTCATCTGAAAGTGCAACTAGTGGCTCCGAAGCCGAAAGTTCAACTACTGCTGTTACTCCAGCCACTACTTCTCTAGCTGCTGAGTCAACTTACAATGGTGTTTCCACTTTCGAAGGTGCTGGTCTTGGTAAATATGCTGGATCTGCTTCCGCTCTCTACTTTGGTGCTGCCTTTGTTGCTTTGTTCATTTGAATTTGCTGATTTGATTAGTTTAGTTTTGCTTGTTTTTACGCTAATATGTTACAATAGTACATCTAGTCACTAGAACTCTAGATATCTCAGTTCAGGTCATTCGGCGTAGCATCTACGATATTCCTTAATCCAATTTTGAGGCGTTCCTAAATTACCATGTAGAGGGCAAATGTGTCACCGTTAATTCGACGGAAGGTAGTGGTTACATGATAATGATGATGATGCAGGTTTAGGTATGGCCAAAATCACGAAGCGTCAAATCCCGAAGGGGCTGGTTCCTGTCGAGGGCTCTCGAGTGCGGAGAATTTGAAATTTGAGTCTGACAGATCGGAACTGGGAGACAAGCTTGCCAAATGTAAGCTAGAGATACTTCATACTTTGGGTTTTAAATTTTGAAAACATGTAACAGATTACAGATTGAATAGTATGCTTTGATAAGATTAGTGGTGATCATTGTTTTCTCGCCAGGGATTTGATCTTGTCAGTCATACGATCCTCTCCTTCTCCTAGTTCGAACTTTCAACGCGCTGGCTGGTTGAATTCCCTAATGCGTGTTTATTATGTGTCAGATTCAACCCTTAATTGGTATTCTTTGAGATCTTGATTCTCGATACCCGATCAAGTCATAGCCGTCGCTAAATTGGGCTATAGAAGGGATACGCTGGGTTTTCAATGTTGATCACTACTGAGATCAGACTTTGAAAACAGTCTGTCGTCTAGCGCGTCAATTGTTTTTCAGATTTTCGATATGTCGGCTGCAGGCCATCACCCAAAGCTAAATTGTGTGCAGAAGGAGGTAAAATCCGCCTAGCGCTTGGTGATGCTTCTCTTTATTAGTTGTGAACAAGACAATAGACAAGACTTTACGCTCTACCGCTCAAGCTCTCTTTCAGGACAGACACAAGTACTTAGGCTGAATCGTAATGATTGTGCCTCACAATAACTACGGGGCCTGTCGCTATAAAAATTCGGCTGGTATCTGATAGCTGGTTGTGGTGTTTTATTATAAAAGTCCGTTTATTTTTTGAAAGCTATTGTGATTATTGTGTACACCTTTGATTTTAAAACGGTCATGAAGTACGAACGCCAATCTGACGTTGTAGCAAGCCAAAGTGAGACGCGCTTTTGATGAAAGAAGCTACACCGAAGACAACAGGAAAGTTGTGCACAAAGTTGGACCAGACAGACGCATACTAGCGCATGCGTAGACCCGCATTATCCAGCCCTGTGAAAGATGTCCTGCTATACTGTCACGCAAAACAAAGATACATGAGGGCGTGTTTACTACTTTGTCGTACAGAGATGGTCTTAGCATCACGTACCAGCATATTGTAATGCACTTTATATATCTTTAACGGGTGCTGCACTTTCGCAGATTTCTCAATTGAAATAACTCTTCACCGCCCTAAAGCTTCAATAAGATTTTAGAGATATTACAACAATGAAGTCCTTCACTTTGTCGCTCTCTTTGCTCACTCTAATCGCTGAAGCTTTGGCACAGTCCACTACCACACAAGACTTCACTGGTACCGCCAGTCATTCGGCTTATACCAAGAGTGATTCTTCGTCTGCCTCGTTGGCCTACTCTTCTGCAAGCTCCACCTTCCCAACCATCACCCCAAGCTCCTCCGCTTCTGGTGTCTCCGCTGCTTCGTCTAGTGCCTCGGGTGGTATCTCTGGTGCTGCTTCCTCTGGTGCTGCTTCCTCTGGTGCTGCTTCCTCTGGTGCTGCTTCCTCTGAAGGTTCTTCCAGTGCCACTGGCGCTTCTACTTCTCCTGATATTTCCAGCTCTATCGCTGCTACCTCAGTTGTTCCAGGCTCTTCAAGTACTTTCGCTACTACTGGACCTTCAACCACTGCTGCAACCACTGCTCAGACCGCTGTCTCAAGCAGTTCTTTCTTACCACCTTATGCTAACTCCAGTAGCATCATCTCTGGAGATTCGGGCTACCTATCCTCTGCTGCTGATTTGTCTGATTTCCTATCATCTTCCTCTTCTATTGTTGTCTCAGGTGCCTTTAGTTCCTCTGATTTGACCACCACATATCAATCATTGACAGAAGATGCCTCATCTACTGCTTTGACTTTAAGCTCCTCCTCAAGTTCAATTACATCTACCTCTTCCACCACCAGCTCATCTTCTTCCACTTCCAGCCCAACCGTTTCATCAACTTCTTCTTCTTCCACATCTACCTCTACCTCATCATCAACTACATCATCTTCCAGTTCAACTTCCACTTCCTCAACATCCACATCATCTTCTTCAACTTCAGCCACCTCCTCTTCTACCTCTACGTCATCTTCATCCACCTCTACTTCTACCTCTACATCATCTTCATCCACCTCTTCAACTGCGGCCCCAACTACATCGTCTACTTCTTCAACATCCACATCCAGTTCTAGCACCAGTTCAAGCACAAGTGCCTCTGCTTCTTCTTCTGCTTCATTGACTACTATTGAACAAGAAGTTTTGGACAGACACAACTACTACCGTGCTTTACATGGTGTCCCTGACTTAGTATGGAATACCGATTTGGTTGACTACGCTCAAAGCTACATTGATGAGCTTGCCGACACATCATCATCTGCTTGTTCTGGTACTTTGGTTCACTCTTCGAGAACTGGTTACGATTATGGTGAAAATTTGGCCTATGGTAACTTATCACCTACTTCTGCCGTTGATCTATGGTACGATGAAAATGTTTACTACAACTATACTGATCCAGCTAGTTCCAGTGGTACTTTCGAAGAATATGGTCATTTCACTCAAATGGTCTGGAAATCCAGTACTGACCTTGGTTGTGTTGTTCAAAGTTGTTCAAGTGATAGAATCTATTTGATCTGTGAGTATGAACCGGAAGGAAACATTTTCCTGGGTGGTGATGATGTTGATGAATACTACTATTTCAAACTAAATGTTTTAGCTCCAATTGATGAATAAGCTTAAAGATTTCTGAATTCTGAAATTCCTTTCTGTTGATTGATTCCCCTCTATGTTTATTTGACTCCCTGTACTTTATTATCCACTTTCTATACCAGGACAATCATTTTGTTCGTTCTGCTGTTTCGTTCTGTTTTGCTGTTTAGTCTTACGTTAAAAATTATGAAAATAGAATAGTCGCCTGTAGTCTGTAGCGTTTTGGCGTGAAAATGAAAACAAACAAATTTTGACACATTATTTGCCTGAGGGCTGAACCACCGAACCACGTAACTAAATTGTGAGCGACATGGCATTTGTATGACCAACAGTATGGCAAGAGATGGACAGCAAGAGTCTCGTGGAGATATTGTGATTGGTTCGCAGGCTTCGGATAGGAGCTTTCTCACTTCTCTGGACGATGACGAGCTCATCGATTTTATAAACAACTTGAGCAACAGACCCCGGGAAGAGACGAAATTAAGTCAAAAACGAAACATATCGGAGCCTGATGATGATCAAGGCGATATCCTAAAAGACTTGAAGGTGTCTGAGGAGCAAGAACAGGTTGGTGCTGTGATTACCAGCGGGTCTTCCAATCATGGATCATCGTTCTCTTTGCCACTGGCTCAACAACCATCCACACTTCCAGATGAGTCGCAAACTTATGCAGATATGGGTGACGCAGCCCAGGATGAAGCTGCTTCTGAAGATTCTGATTATGTCTTTGGCGACTATGCTACCTATTTTGATTTGAAGGCCAAACATCAGTTGAAGCAAGATGAGGAATATCTAGAATGGGAAAGAAAGCGTCAGGAATATCAGCAAGGGAATGATGAAAAACCTTCAGAGACTAGTCCAACAACGGATATCTTTGAAGGGTGCACCATCTATGTGAATGGCCACACGAAACCTAGTATTCACGTTCTGCATAAGCTTATCATTCTCAATGGTGGAAAGTTTCTTCACCATATGAGTTCTAAAGGCCAGGTGACGCATATCATTGCATCCAGACTGACACCAAGAAAGCAAATTGAGTTCAAGAACTACAAGGTGGTGCGACCTGAGTGGATTGTAGAGAGCTTGGAGCAGAGAAGGAAGTTGTCATGGACGGAGTACACCGTCATAAATCGGGATTATGGGCAGCAGGGGCTTGAGTTCAAGAAGAGACCAGCCGTTATAGAGGAAGACGAAGAGGAGGACGCTCATTCAGAAGCTGATGTTGGTGAAACTTTGCTTGAAGGAAGTGAAGAAGAAAGAGGGGAAAAAGAAGACAACGATGTTATCCCGCCGTTAACCCAGGAAGAAGAAGAGCCAAAAACGTTACAAGAAAACATTGCAATCGATTCCACGCATCCTGATTTCTTGAAAGTGTTTTTTGAGAAGTCCAGATTACATCATTTAAGTAATTGGAAGAATGATTTGAGACAGGAGTTTTTGTCGTCCGCTCTGAAGAAGTCTACCTCACATAGTAGAAATGACTCAACATCAAAGGTCAAGAGAAAAATCATAGCGCATGTCGATTTCGATTGCTTTTTTGCTACGGTGTCTGCTTTGAATCATCCAGAGATCGATTTTAAGACCACCCCTGTATGTGTTTCTCACGGTGATGCATCAAATCAATCTACTGCTGATATTTCCAGTTGCAATTATGTTTGTAGAAAATTTGGGGTTAGAAATGGAATGTGGTTGAGATCTGCTAAAAAACTTTGTCCTGAACTTGTTTGTTTGGATTATGACTTCAAGAAGTACGAAGAGGTTTCCAAAATTTTCTATAACATACTACTAAGCTTAGATTTGGATAACGTTTTCCCAGTGTCTATTGATGAAGCGTTATTGGAGTTGACCCCGCTAATCGATGTTGACAGTAATGATGTTGAGACTCAAGTTGACAAAATTACAAAGTCTTTGAAACAAGATATATTCAAAGCAACTAAATGTTCCGTTAGTATTGGAGTGGCATCTAATGTTCTATTAGCCAAGTTATCTTTGAGAAAAGCCAAACCTGATGGTATTTTCCATTTGGTTAAAGATGACCCAACTGAATTTCTTGATACCTTTTTTGTCAAGGATCTCCCTGGGATTGGGTATTCTATTGAGTCGAAACTAAGTAACGAGTTATATTCCCATGATCCTTCTATTGATATTGACCAGGCCCATCCAACGGTGGAGGAGTTGAGAAAAATTGATCGAACCAAGTTGCATAAAATATTTGGCTTGAAGACTGGTGATAAATTGTTCCAGTATGCACGGGGTATTGATAAAACCTCTATCGATATCTCAAACAACCCACAGGAGTTCATGAGGAAATCTGTCTCTATTGATATCAACTGGGGTATAAGATTCAAAGAAATCAGTCAAGTTGATGAATTTTTGATGAGAGTTGCCAAAGAAATTTCAATGAAACTGGAGAAGTTGGGACTAGGAGCAACGCAAATGACTTTAAAGATACTGAAAAGGTCAAAGGGAGCACCCGTGGAACCACCCAAGTATCTTGGATGTGGTACCTGTGATTCTTTTAGTAAAAGCTCCAGATTAGGTGTAAGCACAACAGATTACAAAATTATTGGCACAGAGGCTAGATCATTATTCAGATCTGTTGGTTGTGATCCTAGGGAGTTGAGAGGAGTTTCTATTCTTGTTTCCAAGTTGGTTGAGCCTAAAGCTGATAATCAGAAGAAATTACCATTCATGAAGATTGATATTGATAAGTTTAAATCCAAAGATGTTCAGAAGATTCACATTTCACCAGAAGTCAAGACAAGTACCCCCAATGCTATAAAAAGGGCCACTCAATATGACATTCCTTCCGAAGTCGATTCGTCAATCTTGGAAGAGTTACCTTCGAGCCTTAGAAAAGAGATTGAAGCTCAGAAGAAGAGGCAAATGGAGCCTGTTCCACTCATCCCCAAGGATGTCGATCTTGATATATTCAATGAATTACCAAAGGATATTCAGGAAGAACTGAAGGAGGAATTAAGAAGAAGAAACATACCTTTGAATCCTAGAACACCCTCAAAAAATCGAAAAGTTTATCTGCAACAGATTTTCCCTAGCCATCAAGGATCAGAACCTAAATATGTCCGAGTGGTATCGCCAAAAAAATCACCCACAAAAAGGAAAAAATCACCCACCAAGGATCAGAACGTTGTGAGAAATGAGTTAGTATCTCCTTCAAAACGTGTCAAACTCGAGAAGTATGATGAGGATGTATTGAATGAATTACCAAGCAGTATGAGGGATAGTATCATTCAAGAATGGGAGATGTATGAACGCATGAATGTTCTAGATTCTGATAAATTGAAATCCAAGAAATCCAATCAATTGATCATTGACCATAATGATAATGGGATGATTGAATTGGAGCTCAAAGATTTCCACCCCTTAATTAAACCTATAACGTTTCAGAACAAAAATAGACCTAAGGAGATCTTAAAACTTGTTGAAAATTGGATGGAAAAGGCCAAAGCACCCCATCCTGATGATCTGAAAATGTTTCAAGGGTATATGAAGGATCTGAAAAGTGGGAACTACATCTTCTATCTAAATATTGTGGAAAGGATGAAGTTGATGTTGACACTGAAAGAAATGAGTAAGGAATGGGTTAATGTTGTAAATAGTTTTTAATGTTGTTACGATAAGCTGATAAAAAAGTAGTGCTACAACTCTTATGATCTCTATCAGAAACCGGCATACATAACAAAAGGGAGATTATACAAGTAAAATCTTCAAAAATCCATCTTCTTCACTTGGTTAGAACGTTGACAAGAAGAAAGATTTTAGGCTTTGATCAATCTCAAGGTGTTGGAGTGACCAGAACCCTTGGTCCAACCTTGGATGCAGACGACATCATCACCCTTGGAGACAATACCCAACTTGATGGCTTCGCTGATACCGGATTGCAAACGAGCTTCGACATCATCGTCCCAGTTTTCTATTGGAGCAGCCTTGTATTCGAATGGGTAGACACCACGGTACAAGTGGGAGAATCTAGCAGCTCTTCCGTTTCTTGTGATCATGATGATTGGCAAGTCTGGTCTGTACTTGGACACCAATCTAGCAGTGGTGGCAGAGGTTGACAAAGTGACAATGGCCTTAGCACCGTTTTCAGCAGCAGCAGAGACGGCAGCAGCGGCGATGGTTTCAACTTGATCAGTTGGCTTCTTGGTCAAAGAACGAACTTCATCGTATAATGGAGCGTAAGCAATAGCCTTTTCAGCAATCAAAGCGGTGTGGTGCATCATGGTGACGGCTTCGATTGGGTAGTTACCTTTAGCAGTTTCACCAGACAACATAACACAGTCAGCACCATCCAAAACGGCATTACCGACATCAGAAACTTCAGCACGGGTTGGTCTTGGGTTGTAAGTCATGGATTCCAACATTTGGGTAGCACAGATGACTGGCTTACCAGCAACGTTACATTTGGCAATCAATTGCTTTTGGACAACAAACACTTGTGGAGCTGGGATTTCAATACCTAAATCACCACGAGCAACCATAACACCATCGGTTTCCTTCAAGATTTCGTCAAAGTTGTTGACACCCTGTTGGTTTTCAATCTTGGCAATGATCTTGATGTCAGCACCGTCTTCACCCAAAACTTCTCTGATTGTTTTGATATCGTTGGCAGTTCTGATGAAAGAGGCAAACACCATGTGGACACCGTTCTTGACACCAAATCTCAAATCAGCCTTATCCTTTTCACTCAAAGCTGGTAAATCGACATCGGTGTTTGGTAAGTTCACACCCTTGTGGGAACAGATCTTACCAGCGTTGATGGAACGCACTCTCAAGGTTTGGTCATCAACAACTTCCAAAACTTCAAAGGACAAGACACCATCGTCAACGTAGATGACACGGCCCTTTTCGATAACCTTGGTGATGTTCTTGTAGTCAATGTACATAAGTTTGTCATCAGAAGCCAATTTGTATTGGTCGTCAGTGGTGAAGATCATTTCATGGTTTGGTTCAATTGGGTAGTCCTTTTCGTCCTTGGTGGTACCAGTTCTGATTTCTGGACCTTTGGTATCAAGGGCAATGGCCAATGGACGACCTGGGTACAATTCCTCAGATTTTCTAGCATTGTCAATGACAGATTGGTGGTAGTCGTAAGAACCGTGAGAGAAGTTCATTCTGACAACGTTCAAACCAGCTTTTCTCAATTTGACAAGCATTTCAGGAGAGTTGGTCTTTGGACCAATGGTACCAATGATGGAGGTACGACGCAAGTGGTTTTCTGGAGTTTCAGAAACGTCTAACTGGGTCAACCAGCCGATTTTGGAGTCTTGTGGAGCCATTTTCAATATAATTTGCTATTAATTGATATATTTCAACAATCTTGCAGTGTATTTTCTCAGTTGCGAGATACACCACCTTTTTATATCAAAATTTTCTCAAATTTCTCGAGCTCGTGATGACCACCACGCAACAACGAAAAACACAACAACAGCTGAAAATTGAAACCAGAGAAAATCGTTTGCGTGATGTTATGGATTGAATGATAATACTGTGTTTTCTTCTCTTAGCTAGGTAGTTCTACTCTTGTTACTCGCCTTTCACCTTTCGATTGCCAGCTTTCAATTTGGCTCTTTCCCTTCTTTCTTATTGTTCGCAGCTCATCGCATCACTTGATATGCACAGACATAATTCCTCAAACTCGAATAATCTAATAATTTATACAGGTTCTTCGCCTCTAAAACACACTAGCGGGCTATACACTCTTCAATTGATATATCTCTACATCAACATCCTTTCTTTATAAGCGTTCCATCATGACCCCTTATTCTCACTGTATTTTGGCTATCAGTTGATGGCCCTTTCCAGCTCACGAAAAGTAACAATCAGCCTTACAGATCCATTTTCTTTGAGCGAAAGTGATATGAATTAACTTAAGAGGTTTGCGCGCACTTCTATACAACACAAAGGCCTGATCCGCTTCCAAGCAAATAAAGGAGACGCCTTTATGTATATATCCAGATCACAACCTTATCGCTACTACATATACCCCCATTCAGTAGGGTGACCTTATATTTATATTACACAAGCAAAACCGGAACTTTATCTATTTCCGGATTCCGAGATCTTGGTGCTGCTCTTACCATGCTTCCTCGAAGTCGTTTTACAAACTCTTTCAGACGTTTTTTTCAGTTTAGAGCCGCATATCTGACGCTTCTTCGTTTCAAAAGGCACCATAATTTAATTTCAGAGCTTAGGGTTCACAACTCTTGTGGGGTTCAAGCCAATACGAACTAAGTGCTCCCCACCAATAAAAAGACAAATTTTATTCTCTTCTTCCTGTCTACAGAACTTTCTCCTTTTTCCAATTTTTTGAGTACTAAACTGAATCTTTAAAGATTCTTAAGAGATCATACATCTTCGATATGACTATGAATACAATTGCCATCTTCTTAACAGATTATTCACTTAAACACGCTCCAAAACATGGTAACTACGCCCAACAATCGATAAAAGTACTAGAAAAAGCTGGCTGGACCGGTGAAGTCAAAATTTATGATGCAATCAAATCCGAGTTCCCAACTGAAGATGATTTGAAATCTATAAAGGGATTCTGGATCACAGGTTCTGCTTCCGATGCTTTTGAAAATAATCCATGGATCCTCAATCTGATGGAATTCATTCAAAAAACTTTGAAACAGTATCCTACTAAGCCATTTGCAGGGATTTGCTTTGGTCATCAAATCATTAGTAGAGCCTTAGGTTCTAAAATTCATAGAAACCCGAACGGATGGGAACTAGGAATCTATGACATCAGCATCAATGAAGAAGATCAAGAGATCAGTGAATTATTCAGAAATTTTGATAACACTTTCAAAATCATTGAAGTTCACCAAGATATCGTCTCTGAATTACCAGTCGGTTATAAGAACATTGGATCAACAAACTTGACAAATATTCAAGGTATTTATAAAAAAGATTCAGTATTGACATTCCAAGGACACCCTGAGTTCAGTAAAGCTTTGATTCATGATCTTGTTGATGATTTTCAGGAAAGAGGTCTCATATCCGATGATTTGGGAAACAAATCCAGACACACTATTGAACAAGTTGATCATCAAGGTGTAGATCTAGCTAAAGTTATCGTCAACTTCTTTCAATCTGCTTAATTGCATCTTCCTCGTCATTCAAACATCATACAGTCAACCTCAGTTGACCTATCCGATAGACCTTCCTACGATAGATTCACTAGAATAAAGATAAATAAACATTAATGTCACATACAAACATAATTCAAACTTATATCAAGCCTCTATAGTTCTTCTTGTGTACTAGTCCGTACTCTTTCCAAATGATCTAAAATCTCATCATATGCATGATTTAGTTCCTCTTTTTCACCGATCTCACTCCCACTAGCACCTGTATCAGACTCGCTATCACTTGATCTATCGTCCTCATGCTTATCATTGATAACACCATCATTACCATCGTCATCTCCCTCATCATCACTGAAAACAAAATTAGATCTTTCTGAGAGATTATTTTTGGTATTTTTCAAAGTCTCTAAATCTAATCCACCTTTGCTTTGAATATCTGATGAGCTATCTGATCCCTTCTTATAGAGCTCTGATAACAATTTGCTCTTCTCTTTGGATCCTCCAATAACTCTATAAACATTATCAATATCATCAGACTTCATCAACACTTTTCTCAATTCATCTCCACTCATATCTTGGATTTGATCTAGATGGCCATGAAACTCATCTCTTTTGCTATTATCAGGGTTTTTAAAAAATCCAGAAGCTTTCAACATGGAGGCCTCTTCCTTTAATTTGAAATTATCAGCTGCGCGAGCTTTCATGTCATCTTTAATCTCTTCAGCTTCTTGAGAATCAGCAACTGTATCAGTAACACCAAACGGCATCAATTCATTATGTCCAATATTATTTTGAACGAAAGATGAAGTTGGAACCAGATTAACACTTGACTGTCTTGACATTGGCGTTGATGAACCAGAATCAGTTTTAGCATTTGTTTCTTTCAAGACATCTCTATGGTGACTGAAGCTATCATCCGTTTCTAATTTCTTCAAAAACTCTTGTACTGGACATCTCTTTTTCAAGAGATTCAAACCTTTTTCAATTGAAGAGTCTAGAAAGCAAAATCTAATCAAAGTCTCTTTACCTTCTGTATTCAAAGTACCTTGAATTCTCAATTTGAATAATTCATCAATAGTTTCATGAACTGATTTTCGAATCTTCAGAGCCTTCTCCAAAACACTTTGGATCAGCTTTGGATCGGTATCTTTAGCGCCGACATCAGATAACAATAATTTCGACAACTCTTCATGTAATCCAATCAATTCTTTTCCATCTTTTACAGTTCCTTTGCCACCATAGATTTGATGTTGCATATTTCTCACTGTGTATAGCCCAATAGATTCTCTAAACTTTGGCGAAATTTCATCATAATTAATATCAAGAGTCATAACACTGTGTGATAATCTAACAGCAGAAGTTAGAGCTCCAGCAGAAACATTGTCCAAAGTATTTCCTAGTAATGAAATGTAAGTCAATGATTTGCATAATGGGATGAGCTCAGCAAATGTAACAAGTGAGCTTGGTGAGAGTTCATTATAGTCCAAATGGATTCTCGCCAAATTTGGATAAAGCGGCAAGCAGGCAATCAATGAACTCATAATCATAGGAAAAATTCTCTTGTTATTTGAAAGATCAAGATATCTTAACTCTTTGAATCCTGAAAAATCATTAATCAGAGTTTCAAATTCTTTTTCCTCCATAGATAAGTTACACGAATTCATTGAAAGGAACTTCAACTGAGACTCCCTCATTCTACCTGCTTTAATGGCTTCAACAAATGGGCCCAATTTCCCATCTAAATTGTTATAACCCATATCAAACCCGACAATCTTGGTGAAATCTAAGTTCCTTGCTAATGTGGCCATTTGTTTCAATGTCAAATCGTTGTAACCCAATCCTAATTTGGTTGTACTCAATGAAACTCCCAACTCGATCAAATTTTGGAACTCTTCATCAGACATCTTGGCCCCATTGATGACCAATTCATCAATCCCATTTCTTGACATAATTGCAGCATTCAATAAATTCCAGTTCATGTCTGATCTTGAATTCAAATCAGATTCCATACGAATAATGGATGAGGGCATTTGAGTTTTGCATGGCTTCTGAACATTTGTTTGTAATGATGGAACCTGAGTCAAATCAATTCTATCGACACTTTTGTTCTTTGATAAAAACCAACATAATAGTCTCCAACCCAGTTCATCGATTGGTGTGTTTCTCAGTGTCAACTTTTCTAACTCCTTTTTATAGACCAGAGAGCTTAAAATAACCCTAAACATCTCAGAACTCAATGAAACTCCATCTAATGAAATACATAAAACTGGTGCCACCGATATAAAATCACTGAAAGTCAATACCTCTACTAACGAAGGTCTTGGGTTTCTTAATTGTAATAAGGGGATAGGGTCGTTAGTTCCAGGTTTGATTTGTTTCAAGGTGGCAGGGATTGGTAAAATTTCTCTCAAATGACAACATCTTGTATATAAGACGTCTAATGGAACTTTAACATCACGAGGAGGGAAAACAGTATCATCATCTTGTTGATGTTCAGAAGCCAATGTCATCAAACTCACCGCTGATTTATTATGACGAACCATTGGTTTATCAATGTTGATTTTGGATGCACCTGAACTAACAGTGACTTCATCTTCATTATTTGTAACAATTCTTCTCAATTCATTAGGACCAGCTTTACCTCTCGCCTCTGCAGCGGCTTCTGCAGCAGCGACCTTTATGGAGTGGTGTTGTTGTTGCTGTTCATCAGAATGATCAAGATGACCATCAATGGCGACTTTTTCATCAACTGTTGTCTTGTTGGGGTCTATTGTATGGAACTCAATTTTAGAAGAAGGGGGTTTAACAACGTCTTTGTCTCTGTCCTTAGCGGGTTCTTCTTGATTGGCAATGATTTTCAGATGACCACTCCCACCAACGACTATACCACCGCCATTCTGAGACATCATCTGTCTCTTCTCGGCAGGAGTTAATTTATGGATGATTATACTACCATCGTTCATGATCTCCACCTCACCTTTACGTGGAGTTCTTGATGGAATTTGCTGGGGAGGATCATTGAAGAAAACTGGCATACCGAATGAGACTCTTTTGAGTTTTGGTAAATCATCTAAACCTGGTATCACTGGTGGTTTCGGAGTTGAGGGGGCTTTAGTAGTGTTGACTGATGAATGACCGGAGCTGGTACGTGTCAATGAGCCCTCAGAGATCGAGTTGTAATGTCTCTTAAGAAAACCTAACCTTGAACCTGCTGAAGGGTCTTGTGGATGCTGTAGTGGATCATGCTGTTCAAATTTAGAATGTTTAGCTAATGCAGAAGGTAAAGGAGCTTTTGAAGGATGAGGAGGTATTGGACGGCCCAGTGCGTCCACTTTTGTCGGTTTGGCAGGTGTAGTACTCGGCCTTGAGGATGTAATAGAAGAAGACAATGATGAAGATCCTGAAGTGTGTTTGTTGATGTTCTTATCTTTAGTATGGTCATTATTCGCAGACTCGATATCCTTGTGTAGTTTGTCGAGCCCCTTAGCTTTGTAGTATCTGAGGAACTCTTCAAGCCTAGGGTCCAAATCTCCTGAAGAAGCAAGTGACTTTGATCTCTTGATTGGTGCTGGAGTAGACTTAGTGGGTGATAGATGATGAGTGCTATGATTGTTCTGATCATATTCAGGCTCCTCTTCCTTGGTCTTCTTCTTTCCAAACAGCGATTTGAAAAACCCGCCTTTTTTCCTAGATGACGACGATGACGATGACTCAAGTTCTCCCATGGAACGTGATCTGCTCAGGACGTGGCCGAGTTTTTCCTGTGCTGGTGAAGATTGTGCCATTCCGTGAGGGCTCCTTAGCGCCTGGGGTTGTTGTGCGTCCGTGGGCTGTTCTTCGGCGTTGTGACGGTGTGGAGTCGGCATCGGCGACGTGTCTGTGGGCAGCTTGCCTCTAAGAAACCAGTCAATCTCGACATTCGAAACGCCGCTGTTGGCCTCTTCCCGTAGTTTGTCCATGATGTGTTGATGCTTGGGGGATTGGTTACTATTGTAGTATTATTAATATCTTGACAGTACTGTTGGGGAAATAGGACAAGACAAGGAAAAGTGTGATGGTGGATATGTATAGCAGAGAGGGAGCAAGGCTGATCGATTTATAGTGGGTTTTTTATGCGAATGTAATCAGCGGCTAAGGCTCAGAGAAGGGAAATGTTAGTGGGATTTGATTGTTATAAGGAGAAAATCAATTTCACCGCGGAGAAATCCAGAACTCTATGGAGAAAAGTGGCCCCACCGAGCTTATCAATTTATTAGTACGGATCAACACAATACGTAATGTTGACATGTATTCACATGGAGTGGATTAACTTTGACAGGGTCCAGCGGTTTACAGATGTGATGTTGACTTGAGGATCTAATAAAATGACGATTAGTATATAGTTTATAATGGTATGGTGGTCTATTTAGTAGAGGCAGCCTTCTGCAGGGCCCGTTTGACCCTCCGCTGTAGTTTGATCTCCATTTTGAGTCTGTCTAAGTCCTTCAACTTGTCCCAGTTGAGCTTGAACTCCGTATTGAAGAACTTCTTCGTCAAAGAGACCCCAAGCTGCTCCATTTTATCCTCTGGTGACTTGAAGAGCTTCAAACTAAGGTCACCAAGTTCCTTCACGTCGGTATTGGACCAATGAGAGTGTGGATAATGCAGTAATAAATATAGAATCTCACCATTGTCCTCACACTCAACGAGCTTCAGTTTGATCTTTATCAGCAAAATCACGATGATGAAGGGGAACAATTTGCACAGGTCGTAGTCAAAACAGAGCAAGTAATCCAGAAGTCTAGTGGTGTTCTCTGTTCCGATTTCTCTCAAAAATAGCAGTCTTAACCATCTGATGAGCCAGACTTGCGACTCAATCTTGTATCTCTTTATGAGCAGCTCATACAGTCCTGGGTCTATGAGTCTCAAGTACCTGTTGAAGATAGCAGTGCACCAGTTGATCAAGCTATCTTCATGGTAAAAGTTGGGCACCACAGATATCATGATTGAGGTGAAAATGTTGAAGGCTTCGAGTTTGATTCTAGAAGAGTGTGGAGTGTCCTTATACAGCTGGAGATAGATGAGACCAACAATCTCATGAAACCCTTGTTTGTATGGAGTGAACTGGTGGTAGTTGTATAGAATTTCTATGATCTCCTGTTTCACTTCTTCTTGGGCAAACACAGGATCCAAGATGAGTCTCTCAACATCCATTTTGATCACGTCCAATATGTCCACATCACCATCGTGTTCTTTTCTTTGATCACTAGACAACGGATCACTGTCTAGCGCTTTTGCTTGGATCTCCGGAACAGGTTTGAGCTCGTTCTCCAGAAACTCAAGCTTGTAAGTGTTGAGACACACGCATCTCCAAAGCAATGATCTCGAGAACACCGGGCTTTCGTCGTTGTATTCGCCCTTCAACACTGCAAGCTTCAGCTCCCGGAGTGTTGGATACTTCTCCAGTGTCAGACGCACCTTCTCTGTGTGCTCCATGGTGATATATCCCTTTGAGTATAAATCAACCAATCTGTCACAAGCTTAGATATGCGAAGGTGTTTTCCTGTGTGTGGGCTTATGAGCGCTTTCCCTAAATTATTCCCGCTAGCCTGAAGAATTCAACTGGTTTTTGTCATTTTAGCCAGGCAGCGGCCCCCGTTGCTGGGCTTAGCGGACTCCCCCTGTGCCCCTACCGTCCACTTTTTTCCGCCCTGGTACGCAGATGATGACCAATTTCAACCACTGCAACACTCTCTATCTTCAACATCAACATTTCTATCTTTGACCCCCTGACACCTCATAGGTTGCTATATAACCACTCAACATCACAACAATGGACCCCAAGAGAGCCCCAGACTTTAGACCACCCTCGACACACCCAAAAACAGACCCTCTGGCCCCCTCTTCACAGATCCCAAAGGCCATCCCAATTCAGCCTCCAGTGCTCGCCGACTATCCAAACAAGCTCGATGCCCCTATAAAACCACGCCAGCATCGTCACCACCACCACAGCCATCATAACCACCATCACAGTAACCATGATAAGGATAAAGCACAGGGTTCATCTACCAACAGCATCGCTAGCAGTGGGACAACAACACCCGCAAAAAGCGCTTCATATTCAAACCTAGCAAACACAATCCCTAGAATACAGGACGACCTCCAACCTTTATCCTCTGCTGAGAATTCGAACTCTGAAACAAGCGATGACGATCTCGCATTCGTTGACGGGAATGAAAACCCAAGAATCGAAGCCTACCAAACTGCTGATCTAGAAGAAGTCCCTCATGGTATAATAAGACAGGCTAACAAGTTGGAAGACTACAAATTCCCTACCCATAGACTTGTCACCAAATTGAAGAACAACAACAAACAGCCATTGGTGATTGTTGCCTGTGGTTCTTTCAGTCCAATCACGTATCTTCATCTAAGAATGTTTGAAATGGCTATGGATGCTATTAGAGAACAGACCAGATTCGAAGTCATTGGTGGGTTTTATTCTCCGGTGAGTGATAACTATAAGAAAAGAGGTCTTGCTCCAGCTCGTCATCGTGTTAGAATGTGTGAATTGGCTTGTGAAAGAACCTCATCATGGCTAATGGTGGATGCTTGGGAATCTTTACAACCAACTTATACAAGAACTGCTAAAGTACTTGATCATTTCAATGAGGAAATCAACATCAAAAGAGGTGGTGTAATGACCTCTGATGGATCTAAGAGAGGTGTCAAGATTATGTTGTTGGCTGGTGGTGATTTGATTGAAAGTATGGGTGAGCCGAATGTTTGGGCGGATGATGATATTCATCATATCTTGGGAAGATATGGTTGTTTAATCGTAGAAAGAACTGGAAGTGATGTTAGATCTTTCCTATTAAGTCATGATATCATGTACGAACATAGAAGAAATGTTCTTGTCATCAAACAGCTGATCTACAATGATATTAGTTCCACTAAAGTGAGATTGTTCATTAGAAGACAGATGAGTGTTCAATATCTTTTACCAAATAGTGTCATTAGATATATCCAAGAACATGGTCTTTATGTCAATGAACCGGAACCGGTAAAGCAAGTACTAGAGGCTAAGGAATGATAAGTAATGAATGATCAATGGTGTTCCCATTTTTTTCAGTTTTGTTTTTTTATAGAGGTCATATGATGATAATTAATTAATGTTATAAAGATGGAATGTCTAATTCATGTGTTGTATAGATTCACCTGTAGTACTTCTCAACCCCCTCTTCTTGATGTATACTGAACGGGACTTACTACTAGACCTCTTCCCTTTCTTGCTCCTCTGAATATTGTTTCCACAATATCAATCATTTCTTGTTTATCATTGATAACAAAGTTCAACTTATTATTATCACCTGTACCGAAATCACACATCATATGTTTGTTTCTATAGAAGAACATTATCGTCATTGGATCATAAAGTTCATACATCTCATTAAAATCAGGCACTTTGTCAATATCACAAAGATAAACAACAGCAAAATTAACAATCTTAGGAGCTATTTTGTACAATATCTCATCCATAATCATACAATCTCTATCCCGATCTCTTCCAAATCGTATTACCACTAGTCTTTCATCTTCTGAAACAATCGCTTGGTCAACATGCCATCCTGAATTCAAATGTGGTAAGAAAATGGAGCCCATTTTATCAATGTTAACAACTTGAATGAGGATGGAACTGAGAAAGACCTCTATAAAAGATTCAAGTCCCACATCGGTTACTACAGATGTGATTTAAATTTTTGCTGATGTAATCAATATGTATTATGTAAGCATTATTTTTTTTTTAGGCTTTCCTTTGAAGTCGATTTTTCAGCTGAAGATTCGACTTTAGGATCAACTTTCATTGTGCTTTCCTGTTCTTGTGATCTTAGCTTGTTTATAGAGAGGTAGTCATTATGCTCAGATCCAGGATAGTAACGCAGCGTCGTTTCGCTTCACATTTCTCCTCAGATGGTGCACTATCAAAACGTCCATTAAAGAAGATTCCACTTGGAAAGGCAAGACCTGCCATTTACTATAAGTTCAACTGTTCTACAGAGTTTAGTGATGGGAGTGTTGTGGTAAGAAGATCACAATTCCCTAAAGATGAGCTGAGACTGATTCAAGACATGAGAAATAGTCCGATGTGGAATCCAAATAGATCAGATTTAGAAGTTGTTGATGCCAATGCTGGAGGTAGACTTGAGAAATTCAAACAGAAATTCTCCCAGTTCAATGTCAAAGAAGAGGACGAGGTACCATCTGGTGACAAGAAGCAACCAGAGGAGACTGTTTCTGCTGCTCCTGAGAACCAGGAACCAGCACAGGAAGAGAATGATTTGATGCTCGATGACTATTTGTCCTTGCTAGGAGAAAACGTTCAAGAGGTGCAAAAGGGTGGTAAACTGGCCACCAAGCAAAAGGGTAAAAAGAAGAAATAAGTTAAATAGCTGCGCTACCACCATGTATATACAATGTTCCATACATTAGAAATGTAGAAAAATAGCGGATATAAGCGGAATTCTCATGTTTTACTTCTAGTCTGTAGTCACTCCATAATAGGGGAAAAAAGCTCAACATCAACAAATTCACAGTCAAACAATGATGCAAAAAGGGACAGTTGTGAGTATTATTCTTTTTCTTTCTTTGATAAAGCCATCGAAGTACCATGTCTCGCTCTCGTGCATCATCTGTGAACCAGCTTTCTGACTCGCTGGGTGGAGGGAGCTCGCATGGCCCGTTGTCAGCCATCCCTGAATCACAAGCTGGTAAGAGTGCGTCTTTTTCCCGGATTAATTATCTTTCAAGTAAACAAAGCACGGACTTCGTGATATTGAAAAAGATCCTTGTCGCCTATTTAGAGCTTAACTATAGAAATTCGTGGCTCACTCCATTGCTTATAGTGTCGGCGGTGTTGGGAGCTTACTTCTCATCGGGGAACCTCAATGAATCAAACCCGTTACACAAGTTTGTTGCCGTTAGTTATCAATCTCCGCAAGATCCAAATTTGTACGGGAAAGGAATCAATGATTTGGCTTTTGTTGCCTTTTATACCATCTTCTTTACTTTCTTCAGGGAGTTTCTCATGGTTTACCTGTTGAGACCGTTATGCTCATTGCTGAAAGTGAAAAAATCAAAGATCACGAGATTCATGGAGCAGTCTTATTCAGTAATTTACTATGGGACTACTGGACCTTTCGGACTATATGTCATGTATCGCAGTGATGACCTGTGGTGGTTCCGAACTGACTCTATGTATAGAGACTATCCTGATACAGAGATTGATTTTCTGTTTAAAGTATTCTTCCTGGGTCAGGCTTCATTCTGGGTTCATCAAGCAGGATTGCTGGTACTTCAAGTTGAGAAACCAAGAAAGGACTTCCATGAGCTAGCTATGCATCATATAGTAACGTTGCTGCTGATCTGGTTAAGTTATGTGTTCCATTTTACCAAGATGAGTCTTGCTATCTTCATTACAATGGATGTTTCTGATTTCTTTTTTGCAGTTTCAAAGAATCTCGCATACTTGGATTCAGTATTAGTGACCCCTTGGTTTCTAATCTTTGTTTCCTCTTGGATATATGGAAGGCATTATATCAACTTGAAGATTCTGTGGTCTTTACTGACCGAATTCAAGACCGTTGGTCCATATCAGTTGAACTTTGCTACCCAACAGTATAAGTGCTGGATTTCTCAGACTATCATATTCATACTTCTTGGTGCGCTACAAGCTCTTAACTTGTATTGGCTATATCTGATATTTAGAGTCTTGTATAAGGTCGTGTTAGGAAATGAACCAGAAGATGATAGAAGTGATGACGAAGAAGATGGGGGAACCCATGACGATAAGAAAACTGAGTAATTTTTGAATACTTTTGCCTGATGATATGCAAAGTTGGATCTCGTAATATTTAATAATTAATGACTACTGTTTGAAATGTAGTAAAATGGGGCATGAATTCATTATAGTTTACCAATTTCTCTTACCTTCATACTTATGTGTTTATGAAATACTCTGGACTTGGTTTCACAAGCATTCTACCATATCCACTGAAAAAGAGGTAATGTTTTAAAAGACTCAATTTACAAACAGGACAGAAAACCTCTCTTGAGTAAGGGTTTTGCTCCCTAAGAATATCTTGATATTCTTTCATGCAATTGAGATGGAAGAAATGTTTACAAGGAAGCAAGAGAACTCTAGTATCATTCTCATAGTGATCATAACAAATTGAACAGCATTCACAAACTTCAGATGGGGCTGCTAAAATATCACCAAGGTCCTTGAAAGATAAAGTTTTGGAATATGACTTTTCTGGATCACAACAATCAAACGCTTGGGCTAAGGGAATGTCGATATTGGGAACCAGACGTTCAATATCTTCACGATTGGTAAGAACCGTAATTTCTTGATCTTTGACACCTGCTGGTTTGCGAGTTATCTTGCGTTTCATCCGGGCTGTTTGAAGCTCCATTGCTCTCATTCTTTGTCGGACAATCTGCGCTGGAGTGAGCTGCGTCGCACGCATTGCGCTCGGTCCAGGTGCCATTGGCCGAGGTGGGATTCTTTGTGTTCCTGGAAGAGAACGAATTGGATGTGGTGGCGCCATTGGGTTGGGTAATGCAATTAATGGTTGATGAGCGTCCTCATCTGGTTCATTTAGTCCTCCTTGTCTGACCATATTGGCCCCTCCTTGATTTACTCTAATATAGCTTTGGTAAAGTATTTTGCAAATTTCTATGAAGCTCGGAAGGTCAATAATTAGGTCATGCAAAACATAATATAGCCTTCTAATTAATGGAGGGGCAGCGCTCAAGAGTCCAGGTAAGGTGCTGAATATGTTAGACCAGAGAATTCTATAAGTCAATACTAATTCCTCAAGTACGTGCTTGTGTGTGTCAAAGAAATTAGAAAAGGGTCTTAAAACGCCAAGTGTAATTTCTAAATGCTTTTCCCATCCATACAAAGCTAGCAAGATCAGGCTTGAAGCCAACCAAAGGATTTCTTGAACAGAGGTTTTATGAAAAGACTCATATAAGCCCACATATGTGCATAAGAAAACTTGAGGTAGGAAATCTTCTAATACAGAAATGCTCTCTGTTAGAGTAGACTTTGGCTGATGGGTTTCTGGAATCACACTGTGATTTGGTTGAGGATGTAGTGATGGGAAATGTCCCTGGAAAGAGTTCGGAGAATCAGCAAAGTGCTCTGCAGGGACGATTCTATTTGAACTGACATTGTAGAAGTATGAGCTATAGTTGATCACTTGATATATTCCAAAAAGGCTCAGCGAATAGAATAGCGATTTTTGTGTTTTTAGTTTCATAGCTGGCTGAATAAACTTGTCAATCTTACTAATTTTGAAACAAAAAGCAGAATTTCTCAAATCTTATAACCTTTTGTGTGCAGAAATCAACTCAATAAAAACAGAAAAGCTTCGAAATACAGAAAAGTTCAAAAAAAAAAAGTTAAAATAGGGCGACTCGTTAGAAAACAAAAAGAGATCCCGACTCATTCAACCGCTAATATCATGGTTTCACGCTCAGCTTCGTGAGAAACCAAAAGTTATGAATTTAAGCATAACTGCTGAGCTCGGGCTTAATGCGGGATTCGGATAACAATTTACGATTACGAAACAATAATGCAAAGATTGACCTTTTCAGGGCTTAGACTATACAAATTTGCTTCACTTTCTGTTAACGTATTTCGCACGATCAAATTCTTTCTCGTTCTCTTTATAAAAAAGATAATGCCTCAGAAGACTTAGCTGACAAAGCGGACACCTGAAGTCTCTTCCAGCGTCAGCATTGACATTTCTTTTGAAGCTCCAAACACAGTTGAAGTGAAAAAAGTGCTTGCAAGGCAAAAGAAGCACCGGTGAGTCTTCTTCATAATTGTCTATACATATTCCACAAGTAATATCTTGTCCATCAATATCCGTTAACTCTCTTACTCGTTCAATATCGAGAATTTCACAAAATGACTTTGAAGGGTCACAATAGTTGAATTCCTTGCTCCACTGGGTATTGAAATTTGGGATAAAAGTATCGATTTCGACACGAGTGACCACATCTTCTCCAGTTTCTTCAGCATTCTGATTCTTATCATTCCTTTCAAAGCGTTTGGCCTGACGCTCAAAAAACCTGCTAACTAGATGATAAGACGTAGGGAACAAACCAAGGTCTCCAATATTAAACCTCCACAAGCCGAAAATTAGATAAATAACAAATAAGCAGAGAATAGGTACAATAACTATAACTGATAGAATAAGTGTCATTACCCAAAACCAAATTCTTGTCATTAGGTCCCTTAAGCAGAACGTGTTATCAATTTTCAGATCCATTTGCTGGTTAAACTTCTCAAAGGACCCAATCAAGCAAATCCACAAACATACAAGGAGATAGGAGATTATCAGAGCAGTAAGAATGCTCAAACTAGAAATAAAAAAGATAGCAAGAATTAAGGCTGCATATTCAGAGTTATCGCTGTCCTCTGTATCTGAAGATGATTCTGCTGATGGGGATGATGAGAAACTCGGTCCTCTGGAGCTGGTATAATCAGAATCAAAACTGGTCATCGAGCTGCTTTCAAGGTCACCCTTCTCAAGACCGTCCTCACCCATTGATGACATATCGGTCTCTAGGGTACGTTGAAATAGACTAGGTAGTTCAATTAGGGGCTCTAACTCCCTTCCAAGATATACCCCGTTGGTCTTCATTATCACTGACATGTCATCATGAGCATCACTGGACCCTATAATGTAGCTTACATCCAAGCCAGGATCATGCAAGCTAAGTGAGGCTACCAGTGCAGAAATAGCTAATATCGAAAGTCCCTTTGAGGTTTTCATTTTAGTCATTAAATTCACTACTTGATTTTTGTTTGAGTGTAAAAGTGATATAGAGTAAAAAGTAACTTTCTCTTAAATTTATACACCGTACTTTGAGTTGTTTACATCTAAGCACCTCAGGTCATGAAAGTTCTCAAGTGATAGAAAATAAACCGATGAGCCCTTATTATCACCACTTCAATAAAGATATGTCACAATTTGAGGAAAGAAAAATTCTCATTTCATTCTAGAGCCATTCAAGATCAACACTCATCCTCGATATATCCTCTAGAGATTAACACTCATCCTTGATCTAACGTCCTATGGAAACCCTAGTTGGGAAAGGAAATTATACAACTGCTTCGATTCTGTATCTTCAGATGTTAAGATGTTTCCATTCTTCAAACTGATGTTTGGATGTTTATTGAAGATGTTAGGGTGTATATAGACACATTACAAATTTATACACATATGTATGATATGCATACAGAAACTATTCTCGATAAAGTGCTGTGAAAAAGTCAATTAAGGATAAGCAATGTGGACCTTCAAATCCTGAAGCGCGTCCATATATTACTTATGAATTGTTCCTCGGACAATATTAGATCTTGAGGTATGTGATATCTCTGCCGAACAATATAATAATAATAAATTTGTTTTGATTTGGCTAGTTAATAGCATGGCTCTTGCTGATTTGGAGAACAAATTTCCATTTCCACCATTATATGCCTACTATACTGAAAATAAAAGGCTCAGTATCATTTGTGTCCAGTTTTAACCACTAATACCACAAGTAAGGAAGGAATTCCAAGAAAAGTTGTCATTTTCTGTTAACGTACTTGTCAGGGTCATATCTGACTGTATTTTGTTTGAAGAATAAAAAATGTCTTTGAAGACTCAACTGACAGTATGGACATCTCATATCTTTGCTATCATGACTGGTTTCCTGATATTCCTTCACGCAATGAAAGTGAAAAAAATGCTTGCAAGGAAATAATATAACATCTGAATCATGCTGATAGATGTCAAGACAAATACAACAAGTGGTGTCATGATTGTCAATCCCTTCGATATTTTCAAGCTCATCTTTTCGAAAAAATTTGCAAAATGATTTTGACGGATCACAGTAGTCGAAAACGCGAGCCAAGACAGTATTGTAATCAGGAACATAATCATCGACTTCCTTTCTAGTAACCACAGTATCGTAATCAATTTGTCGCTCTTCCTCTTGAATTTCTTCCAATGCATTACTGCTTTGGGTATCGTCAGGGACAAAACAACAATAAAGAATACTCATCAACACCAGAGGCACACATAGTATGATCATTACCACGATGAACACAGGTATTAAAAAGATTATTTCGAGCACCTTTTTGTAAAACAGTTGATAATCATTTTGTGCTTCTCTTACTTCTTGAAATTTTATAATTTTTCGAAGCTCTTTTATAATAAATTCTGCAATAATAAACAATAAGATAATTATCAAACAGCAAAGAGGAGAACTCAGTACAATCAGCGCAATGGCAACATCAGGGAGTGAATCTTCAGGGTCGAAGGACGGAACTGTTGATATAGAGCTACCAGATGATTCAGAAGTATAAAACTCAGTGGAAGTGGATGATTCCATTGTGGTATCTGGGGATTCCGACCTTTTCTTCAAAAGGCTGTATTGCCACCAGCTTCCACTTGTTGCAAATTGGAGAAAATGCAATGATTCCACTCCTGATGTGAAAAATGTTGCATTGGTTTCTCTATTTTTCAGCATTTCTTCCTTTGATTTGTAAAGAGATGGATCAGTCTGACCTTTTTTCTGGTCCTTGCCTTTCTCCACACTACCAACTGAATCATACGAATTGCTATCGATCTCATATATGCTTAAAGAGACAGTGAGAGTCAAGGCAAAACATATGAGGGAAACCTTCATCATGAAATACTGTGGGATTAAACAATTGGCTTCTAAAGACAGGGAGAGTGTTACCTTGAGCTTGACTTTTTTTTCAAATCAGCCCAGGTCGATAAAGTTCTCACGTTCTCACTCCCATTCTGTTTCAGGGTGCCTCAGAACTGCCTTACAAGAAAATAGAGCGGTCAAACAATACAAGGCTAGACTTCAAAGTCATAGATTAACATATATGTAATAAACATTTTGGGCTCTTGATATACATTATAAAGCTGTCATAATATGACCAAGAAAGTAGACGGCCCCTTAATTTTAAATCTCGACACATAATGTGAGGCGATAAGACGGGCATACGTAGACATAAATCCGCTTCTCATACGTCTATTAAATCTTTAATGATTTGGGGGTTTAGTGGTTTCTTTACTGGCGGCTGGTCGTATTTTGATAAAGTTGGGCTTATGAACCTCTAAAAACCAAAGGACTCTCCAAAAGAGAAGAACTGATCAATATCGAGCACTCCAGAAAGCAGAGTCATGCATTGTTCGGAGATAATATGGAGATACTAGTGTTGACACAAAAAATACGGTACAGAGACTATCTAAGAGCAGAGCGTCAGAAACATATCGATGAGGCCTTATACTAGACAAACAATCCTACAATACTGATGTACAATCAAAATCATCCAGAACATTGAATTATAGTAAAACACACACCAGATATCACTTTCGGTTCCTGTATTTCTCAGGGTCATAGTTTACCGAGCGCTGCTTGAAGAAAAGGTAATGTCTCAAAAGACTCAATTTACAAAGTGGACATCTCATATCATCGCTCACCTCTGGGCTAGCATCCTGGTAATTCCTCACGCAGCTGTAGTGAAAGTAATGTCTGCAAGGGAGTAGCAAAATTTTATTGTCCGCTTCGTAGTCACACATACATATAGTACAACTGACATCTTCTGCGGGCACCCCCTGCATAACCTTGAGCTCGTTCTTTGTTGTCACTATACAGAATGATCTCTTTGGGTTACAGTAGTCAAACTTCAAAGCAGCCAAACAATTATAAGTAGGAAGGAAATAATCAATTTGCTTTCTTGTAATGATTTTTTTGGCTTCCTTGGCTCTTCGTTCCTTTTTCTCTTTCCTCGTTTCTCTCATATCATCATTGTCGTCATCATAATCTCTCCAGATATTTATTAGCCCTCTATAACTGATGAGCTCTTCACATCCAAATATCAGATAAGGAAAGAATAGAAATATTCCCATCAGTACAATAGGAATCCAAATCAATAGAGTGACTATATGATCACAGAAGCTAACTCTACCACCATTCATTTGTGCTCTTCTATTCTTTCTTTTTTCAAACTCACTCCATTCAAGCACCAATCTTATCATACAAGAGTGGAAGATGTACAACATACAGACAATCACAAATATTGCAAACAATATAATACACCCAAAAACCAGGTAAAACATCACTTCTTGCTGGACACAATCGGCTTTCCAACCATATGGGAATGATTTTGGATACCCTGGTGGGTACTTTTGGGTATTTTCAGTAGGTTTCAGCAGGAATATATTCTCAACCGTAGAGTTCGATACTGATGACGAGTTTGAATGGGAATCATTGGGTGTTACTCTTGACGAAGTTGATGGTTTATATTTCGAAGCAGTTGAAGTTGGAACTTCCTTCCAAAAATCAGTTGTACTGCTTTCTTCATGACCTTCCTGGCCAAAGTCTGAAGCAAAAGATGATTCCCATAGACTTTGCTCTTTTTTAAAGAGACCTTGCTCCTCAGAAAACTTTTCAGTACTTTCTTTAGGGAAAGCATGCTGTTCGAAGTCCTCACTTGGAGCTAAACCATATAGGCTTCTAGCAGATACATATGGAATCATCGTAAGCAGTATAATGGGGTTGGGCAAATGCATTGCGGGTGTATAACATCAGCACAGTCCAAGCTGAAAGGATATGGTTGAAGAAAGAGGCCTTTCAAGTCACTTTCAATATCTTCAAGTGGAGTCAAGAATAAAACAATGTTCTCATCTTTAGCCACTAGTCACTCCAAAAGGACTCACATAGCTCAAGTGAGCATATTATAGATTTCATGAGTAGTCGGTGGGCACTGAATTTCCTTATCGTCAAACATCTCAATGATTCTACAAAAAAGCTATATAGATTGAGAGAATATAAAAACCTTATTATAAGATATAGCTATACCATGACCTTTTCTATGCACTGGCCCTGTTTTCAAAATTCTTTGGATTGTACCTGACTCTGCTCTGCTTAAAGAATAAATAATGATTTAGTAAACTCAATTGACATTTAGGGCATTCAAAATCTTTGCGGCCTTTCAATACCCTTTTATTTTCTTCAAGACACTCTTGATGACAAAAATCCTTACAAGGAAACAAGATCACCATCATGTGATCTTCGTAAGGTCCTTTGCAAATTAAACAGATGTTATTTTGCAAATCAACTCCTGGAATATTGCCTAAATCTTGCTTTCGATAAACTTTGCAGAATGACTTCTGTGGATCGCAATAATTGAATTGTCTAGCAGACTTGGTATTGAATTTTGGAACAAAACCATCGACATCTGTTCTTGTTATTATTCTGTTTGCCGTATTTTCTTCGACTGGGCCCTCATTGTGATTTCGATTTTGCTGTCCACGAGCTTTTGGAGCATATTCGTAAACACAAATGAAAATGAGAACGAGTGCAAGACAGAATAAAAGCGAAGACATAACTGCAAAGAACACGTTCTCTGTGCTTTCTTCTGTAGTATTGGTACCATTACATTCTGGTAAAGTAGATGAAGATGCCAGATCACAGTTCAAAGTGGATACCGTCATGGAGGAAATAAAGTCATTCTCAGCAACAGGATCAGGCTGATTCTCATGAATATTTGCACTACCCCTGACCTGCGAAAGCACAGAGCTGTCTAGATCTTTCGGGTAGAGATAGGTTCCAGCAACAAGGGATATGTGGAAAATGGTCAGAAGAATATATGATAGCATAGCTTTTTGCACTCTCAGTTTGTATTGGATGGGGTGTAGACAATGAAGACAGCAAGGATAGTTGGATAGCAATTGACAGTAGCTAATATGGTAATATAGTTCAACCGTAGCATGGCACCAGTTGACTAAGTTTCATTGTTGATTGTTTTAAATGCTCAATATTCTTTGTCTTTGTGTAAAATGTGTAAAAGGAAAACCATCGATTCACCTTATAACGAAGAGCTACCAGCCAACAAGACATAGTTGTTCTTCAGTGCGGATATGTAAGCTTCAACCTCCTCAGACACTCTTAGAATCGTTTCGCACTTGAGTCAGACTTTAGCAGAGACTCTTGTTTTCGCACTGCTAAAGACCGTTCAGCTAACAACCGAGTAACTATCAAAGCTTTATTATGCTATACTATGCTATACTATGCTATACCATCAGTGCTTGTGGTCATACTTGACTTTCTCATAATCGATCCCCTTTTGTTTGAAATAAAGGTAATGTTTAGCCAAATTAATATTACACAAGGGACACCTCA
Source organism: Xingzhongia strasburgensis (assembly GCA_030574715.1). Classification (NCBI taxonomy): domain Eukaryota; kingdom Fungi; phylum Ascomycota; class Saccharomycetes; order Phaffomycetales; family Wickerhamomycetaceae; genus Xingzhongia; species Xingzhongia strasburgensis. The sequence goes on from JAJMFO010000037.1 coordinate 56,401, forward strand.
CTTTATCCATAACATCCCACATTTGGTGAGCAGTTTTCTCTTTGGAATGGACATGTCTGTAAAAACAATCGTAATGGTAATAATGATTACATGGAAGTAACAACACTTTTTGACGAGGATGGTACTCACTGAAACAGATTGTACAACCAATATCTTCACTTTCAACACCTTCAATTTTTGATAATTGGCTCTTTCTTATCTTCTTGTTGAATGACTTTAGGGGGTTCAATGGATCAAATGAGAAATCATGCAAGAGAATTCTGTAGTCAGGTATGAAGGCATTTACTTCTGACCCTTTCACCACTCTTTGAGGCTTGCTTTCATTATCTGAAGAGCCCTTGATAGAACCTTGTTTTTCAGCTTTGTATGTTTTGATATACTGAGCTACTGTCTTTATGGGTACCAGGAGCTCTCCAACAATTCCTTTAATATAACGTCTATAATATGAGGAAAAGACCAAGACAGGTGCGAGAAGAAGAAGAAGAGCATGGAAAGGAACCAAAACCACCCATCCAATAGACACACACAGCATCCATCCAGCTAGTATAGCATAATCTAGAGCCTTCTGGGACAAAGGATAATTGAGAGTTTCCTGAACTTCCAGTTTCTCTTTGATACTGAGATACTTCAGCTTCAAATCTTTCTTCCAGGACGGCATCTCAAAGTAGACAAGTGTTGTTAAGACATAGAAAGCAATGACACTCATACAGATATTGAGATATGTAGCGCAGCTTCTATGAGAACAGATTGGAGCCCTCGTGTTATTTCTATCATCATCTTTCTCATCGTCTTCCTGACTATCTTTGTTCCTTTTGGCCACATTATCGAACTTGTATGAAGTGATATTGTGACTCTGAAAGTCAATATCCGATGGCTGGAAATTAACTGAGGAGTCTAGACCAGCATCAGAAGGTTGAAAGTCAACAGTGAGATTACCTTGAAAGCTTGCCTCCTTATCACATTCTCTTTTGACTTCATGAAGTTTCAGATTCTTAAGATTTTCAAAATCAGGGGCATAGATGCTGAAAGCACTTGACAGAGCAAAGTAACACAGCAAAAAGATGGAGTTTGTCACTTTCATTATAGCTGTTTTGATTCAGTGATAAAAAAAGGGAGACAAGTTAGTTTGAAGTAGAGAAATGGGATGCCCTTTTATTTATACTCTATTGGTGGGCCAAAATTTTCTGCTGGATTCAGGAGCAAAACTTATCACCAGTACCCCCTATGGAGGCAGTCCAAAAACATCAAGAAAGGAACACAGAGCACAAAAAGCAACTGTCTCTTTATCTTGTTGTATTTAATTGTTTGTAGTATCTTTGGCTTTCTACAAGTTTGCAAGAATTCCAAAGGGTCGTTCTGAACAAGTCAAGCTAAACAGTTACCACATCTAAATATATAATCCTCTCTAACTTAAGCCAAGTTTTGCAGTAACTGAAGAACACTAATGCATATTTCTAGAGAACGAATAAAATCTCTAACAGCGTCATCCCCTTCATAGAAATAATTTACAAGGTAGCGGCCAATCGAGTTAGCCTGTGCTCCAACATATGACCCTAGGCCTTCTTTAATAAACTGTTCACGGATAAATAGCCGCCCCCCGTGGGAAAGTCCTTTGAAAAGTTCTTCTGGCTCCACAGCTAATATACATGGATATTTTTGGATGATTGGTTTCCCATAGTAGTTTTCAAGACAGGAAATGTGATCTGGACTTCCAAACTCTCTTTTGAGTTGAATAGCAGTGCTTAGAGAAACAAGAGAGAAGCTGATTAGAAAAGCAAATATGTGTAGTTTCATGACAGTGGGGTATATCAGTGGAAGAGAAATTAATATGAGACATGAAAGAATGATTACATTGCTTTTGAACACTCGCCCTTAAAACTCAAAATATTTCGACTCCATCAACAGAAAATAAGGGGTATAAACAGAAAAATTTAAAAAAAAATTAACACCGCAAATACATACATGCTGTAGGAAAAATCGGGGTTCATGAAATACTCGACCAAGTATTGTTAGGGCTACACATATGAAGCCAGACCAATTTAGTAATTGACATTATGATTAAATGTATAGTAGTAGTATATCGACATTTTAGCAGTGTTTTTTATAGCTTACCCATAAAGAGCTCTAAAGTTTATAAGACATTTTAGATCAAAATACATCAAAGCTCCTTCATTTACCAATCTTGTAAAGTTCCTTAACAAAGTTTTCACCCCAGAAGGCACTAGTGTATTTGGAGATATAATGGAACAATTTCTCATGATTAGCCGTTCTCTTTTCTTGTGGTAATGTCAAACTTTCATGAATGGCTTGAGACAATTCATCTGTATTCCATGGATTGACAATAAGAGCACCATTCAAAGATTGTGCAGCACCTGTAAATTCAGATAAGATCAAAGACCCTTTCTTCTCCTCTTGACAGGCAATGTATTCATAACTGACCAGATTCATCCCATCTCTGGTTGAACTGACAAGACAGACATCACTCACACTGTACAATGAGATCAATTCTTCAAACGGGATCGATTTGTGCATGAAATGGATAGGAACAAACTCAACAGTACCAAAAGTACCATTGATTCTTCCAACCAGTTCATTGACAGTGGCTCTCAAGGATTGATATTCTTCGACATCACCTCTGGATGGGACAGCAACTTGCACTAACACAACTTTTCCAATCCATTCAGGATGTTCGTTAAGGAAAACCTCAAGGGCATGAAGTTTCTGTGGAACACCTTTGATATAATCCAGTCTGTCAACACCAACAATGATTTTACAATCTTTGAACTTGTCTTTCAATTGAGCAACTCTATCAATGACGGACTGTTTCTTCAAACCATCAGTGAAATTGTCAACGTCAATACCAATTGGGAAGGCACCAACACTGACGTAGCGGCCATTGTATTCGACGCCATTAGGCATTGCTTTAACACCAAGAATTCTCTCTACAGAGGAAAGGAAATGTCTAGCATAATCATAAGTGTGGAAGCCAATCAAATCACAACTCAACACACCTTTCAGAATTTCTTGTCTCACTGGAAGAATTCTGTAAATCTCTGAAGATGGGAAAGGTGTGTGCAAAAAGAAGCCAAGCTTGACATCCTTGATCCCTCTTTTTTCAATCTGACTTCTTAGTAGTTCTGGTAACAACATCAAATGGTAATCGTGGATCCACACAACATCTCCATCCTTTACGTGCTCTATAATCGCCGAGGCAAACTTCTCATTGGCCTCATTGTAGGCTGCCCATGCATTCTCGTCGAAATTGATCTCACCAGGATGATAATGGAACAAAGGCCATAAAATGGAGTTTGAGAACCCATTGTAGTGCAATTCTGCAATCTCATCGTTCAAGAAAATTGGAGTCGCCTTGAATTTTTCATCCAACTCACGAGTCACTTTCTCCTGCTCTTCTTCAGGGACTTCCCATCCTGGCCATCCAAACCATTGGAAGGTCGACGTCTTCTTCAGACCCTGCAGGGCTGTGACAAGCCCACCAGAGGACATGTTGTACTGATACTCCCCATCTGATGAACGCTTCAAAGTGACTGGAATTCTGTTAGACACGACAAGTACGTTTCCTGATGACATTCTGTTTCTATTTGTAAGGACAATAGTAGGATCTGTAAAGTTGTGAACCTGTTCTTGAACTTTCTTGTGAATTATTTGTACTTGTTTGTTTGCTAATATTCTAGAAATCCTTGGGGCTACTGGCACACGTGGAAATGGCAGATCATGCGTAAGTTTATATATGCGGTGTCTGGGTGTTTTTTATCATGAGCGCATGGCTCGTTAACCTTTCCGCTTTTGGTTTAATTACTACATACAACTCAGCAAATTTGATCCGTTCTATTCTCTCATCATACTAATCGAGGGACAAATTTCTCAGACGCATAACATCACTCAGCTGTTTGAGCTCACCAGCACCTCTTGGGTTGTGCTTTTCGAGATACTTCATGATCTCGTCGTAATCTGCATCTGTAACATCTAATTCGTAGTCCTCTTCTTCATCAATGTCATCCTCATCCTCGGCATCGTCATCTTCATCCATCTCCTCATGATTGCTCTTGGTATTACTGTTGATCTGTTCATTGTTCTCGCTTTCATGGATCTCGAGTTTATTGAGAATATGATTGATACGATTTTCATCTAGTCTGACCCCGTCAACAAGACATCTCAATTTATACCTCATCAACCGTCTTAATCTTTCCATCGTCAGTGCGTCATACCATCCATCATGGAAGTCACATTCTTCTCTTATGGTCCCCTTTGCCAATAACCCCTGAATCATCGGATCAGTAATATCCTCTAACTGAAATGATAATGAGATCGGTACTTCTTCACCATTGAACTTGAAGCTGGATGCAACATCATTAGGAACATCAGTAATAAAACCTTTAGGAATTTTACTTGCAAAGTTTGGCACCCTGAACCCTTCTGTTTGATACTTGGCATATTCAGAAGATGTTTTAGGATCAACTCCAATCTTAATATAGGACTGTCTCCATGGTCCTTTGGTATAGCTGTATGAAATTTGTGGTAGGGCATATTTCAAGCACTGCTTCAGGTGTGGTGGTAAAATCGCCAACAAATGCTTTCTAATCCAAATGGGTTTTTTCTCATACAGTGGAACCAAGATGTCTAAAGTCTTCAAAATATCCTTATAGAAGGCGTTTCCAGTTGTGTCCTTCTGAAAAACTTCTAGTTGTTGTTTCAGCTCATGTGAAGTTTCTTGTGGAGAAGGATCTGTCCATTTTATGATAATAGAGTTCAGCTTGATATGTTTATTCTTTGTTGTCAATTTGCCTTCTCTAACAACAGCAGCAGAATTCTTCTTGTAATTGTAATTGAAAGGTAGTGGAACAGATGAGAATCTTGGTGGGGGTGGCAAGTCAAAGATCCCGTTCGGCTGTGGTGCCCATGGCTCCAAGTCTTGTTCAAATTTCAGTTGCTTTATATTGGAGTAGTTCAAAGAATGGATCGAGCTATTGATAATTTTTGTAAACTCGTTGTTCTTCATAGTGTACTGGAAGTCAGACATCTCTCTGAATCTGAACGTTTTGTTGATAATGGCCACCGGTGTAATATGAACAGCCTTTTGGGACTCATGAAGCGACTTCAAAGTCCTTCTTATACTGCCCTTATTCTCCTCCAGGTCTTTTTTGGGCACAGAGATCTTAATCAGAATATTTTCTGTAGTGCTTATTTTGGCATTGACTGGGTGCTCGTACACATTCTTGGTGAATCTGAGTTCAAGCGGGTTCGACGCGTCGTCCTGGCACGACCGTATAATGGCTTCCTTGCCTCCAACCATTTCGAATGCCTTCTCCACGTTGTTTACTTTGAGCGGAAATTCGATGCACGAATAGTGCGGAATGTCCAGAGAGTGCTCCTTCGCTAGCTGTTTGCTCATTATCTCTGGCTGTTTCAACCTGTTCAATTATAGAGAAACGCGTTATATCTAAAAGTAAACAACAATAACTTTTCCGAGAAAATATGGTTCGGAGGTTTGGATGTGTCAATTCTGGAAAACTCAGCTTTGCATTTTTGTCTCTTCTCTTCGATCCTCTTCGAAACGCAATTGGTAGAAATGCAGGGGAAGAAATGGATACTAGTTGACAGTGTCTCTGAGACATCTGCGCAGTACTTGAAAGCAAGCTTGTATTCTTATTTCAACGTGCAAAAACCACTTGGTAAACATGTTCCACCTGGGTATCACTTCATATATTGGAATCCGAAGAACGAGGAAGAATCTCTGTCTAGAGACGGCTACGATACCCATCAGCAGCCCGATGAAGGGACATTCAAAAGAAGGTTATGGACTGGTGGAGAGATTGAGTTCCATAATCCAATAGAATTGAATACAAAAGGAGTCTGCGTCGAATCAATCGAGAAGCTTAGAAAAGTGCAAGATAACACATTTGTTACGATCAATAGAGAAATAATAGCTGGTGATGATATTGCCTTGATAGAGAGAAGGAGCCTCATATACAGTAAAAAACTATACAGTCCTCACAACAGAGCTAAAGCACAACAACAGAATTTGAAGCCAGAGTTCACCCATGAATTGACCCCGACTGACCTCCTTTTATTCCGATACTCGGCTCTCACTTTCAATGCACACAAGATCCATTATGACAAAATGTATGCGCAGAATGAGGGCTATCCAAATGTCTTAGTCCATGGTCCTTTGAGTTGTACATTGTTATTGGAATGGTTTGGGACACTATTTGGTGATGTACCAGTCAAGAAATTTAGGTACAAGAATCTTTCTCCCATGTTTGCAGGCGATACCATCAAACTAGGAGTCTCAGAAAACTCTGATGGGTTTGATATCTGGATTGAAGGAAGAAACAGAGAGCTGTTGATGTCTGGTACGTTGACTTGCTGATCACAAAGGACATTCGTTTGAATAATAATCTGATGTTAAAGCATTATCTGTAGTAAGCCAATGCTCCCACTTATCAATAGACTTCGGGTCAACATCTGTCACAGTGACATTCGATACATTAGAGTGCGTTATCTCGAAGAAGATTGTAACATCACGAAGGGTCATTTGCAAGCAGATATCTTTTGTCACCGATGCTTCACTTTTAAGGCCACCAAAATCGATAGAAGTCTGTAAGCCTTCAAGCCTTTTCAAAATGTTCCCACTGGCTAAGAGGTATGTTTTCAAAGCTTGTTGTATTAGTACAATGTCCGTGATTTGCTTCAAGGCCTTATCAATGAGTCTTGGCTCTATGAGGGATCTTGAACAAAACTTCGTCTCTGTACCATGTTTGTATTTGTGATGTGCACAGTTCCTGCACCCAAAGGAGTTAGCTATGAGCCACTTCGGCTTCAGCTCCAGCATAAAGACATCTTCATCGCCTGCAAAGATAGAGAAGTATTTTTCTTTTTTGATGAGTTTAACAGACTTAAGTATATTGGGCATCAGCAGTCCATACCCATCATTCAGTGCTCCTTCCTTGAGGAACAAAACCTCCACGAGCTTCATGGGTACCACCTCTGGGATAACAGGAGCTATTTCATTCAATACGAACTCATAAGTCTCCCTAGTTGTCAGTTTTTGGTTGGACTGTCGAAGTCTCAGCAGACTATCTTGTAATTCATTAGTGGTGCCTGTGTACCTGTACAGAATATTGGCGTTTCCTTTATCAAAGAAGCACCATTCGTCACCATCAGTGAGTGCCAATTGACTCATTGGCACCGAAATATTGAGGGCACAGGCTGAAGAACATCAGAGGATCAAAAGACATATGTATGTGGGCCAGCATGGATTTCCGAGGTCCCTCGTAATTGATTAACAGATTTCCGAGAAACCGGAACATTTGTCTCCCTCAAAAAAAAAAAAATTCTGTATAGATTTTGATGCCATATAAAAGCTCAGCTAAAGAATTGATCTAAGACCTGAAAAGATAGTTTACACTTGCAAAAATGGCACCAGTGAAAGAGGAGAGAGCACATATAAAGAACAAGCAGAGAAGACAGAAGCTTTTCGCAACGCTAAAGGATAAGAAGAACAAAGAGCGTCATCAACTGCGTGCAAGCAGAGCCAAGGAGGAAAGAGCCAATCCTGAATTGAAAGCTGAAAGACTCGCTAAAAATGTTCCAGAAACCATAGAATCTAAGAGAGTGTTTGACGAAACTGTGGGTACTGAAGTGGAAGGTGAAGATGATTTCAGCTCATATTTTGATGGTCGTGAACCAAAAATTTTATTAACTACAAATGCTAATGCAAGAAAAGTTGCGTATGAATTTGCTGATATCTTGATGGAGGTCTTCCCTAATGTCACTTTTATCAAACGTAAAAGAGAATACAACATGAAGGAAATGGCCAAATTCTGTTCCAATAGAGAATACACTGATCTAATAGTGATAAACGAGGACAAGAAGAATGTGAATGGGATAACTTTCATACATTTACCAGAAGGCCCAACATTTTATTTCTCAATTAGCTCCATGGTTCCAGGAAAGAAGATCAGTGGACATGGTAAAGCAACAGACCATATACCAGAACTGGTGCTGAACAACTTCACTACTAGACTGGGTAAAACTATTGGGAGGTTGTTCCAATCGTTGTTCCCACAAAGACCAGAGTTCGAAGGAAGAAATGTTGTTACATTGCATAATCAGAGAGACTACATCTTTTTTAGAAGACATAGATATATCTTTAGAAACGAGGAGAAAGTTGGGCTTCAAGAGCTGGGGCCTCAGTTCACGATGAAGCTAAGAAGGGTACAGAAGGGAATCAAGGAGGAGGTCGAATGGGAGCACAGAGCGGACATGGACAAGGAGAAGAAGAAGTTCTACTTATGATTATGGTCATGGTGGTATAGTAATAGAAAATGCGTCATACTGATATTTACACGTAATCTAGCGGAGTACATCGTAAAATCGCGTATTTATCAGCACTGGGCGGATATAAGATTTCGTGCAAAAAACAAAAACAAAAACAAGAAAACCCAAAACACAACAAAGAAAGCCGCTGAAAGAGGGTTCATTTTGCCTGTGATTTTGTCAATTGAGCATTTGCCTTAGTGAGGTTGCCGGTGTTTCATTCCCATTTGGTTACCACTCATAAGATACGCACCTGCTTCTTGCTCCCTATAGCGCTTTGTGTTTTTGTTTTTCTGGTCATCTTGTCATATAAAGAGGCGTTGTTGAAGTCATTGATATCAGCGTTCCCCTACACTCGGTCAATTTCATTTCAAAGATCCTCCTGGGCGATTCACTGGACGAGTTTTTGAAAGCTTAACTTTGTATTAATTTATTCAATCTACTCTTGTTATTGGGCATCGATCCACATTTATTGAATAATGGAGGCTTCTGTCGTGAACAACATCGTCAGCGCTCTCGAGCTTATCCACTCCCCAAGATCGGCTAATGCAGACCGTCAACAGGCACAGGCATATTTAGAGGAGGCCAAGAGCTTGGAAGAGGCTCCCTTCTGGGGCCACGAATTGGCAATGCCTACTCAGAACACCATCGTACGCCACTTTGGGTTGACATTACTACAAAATTCAATCAATCGTAAATGGGATATCTATGATGAAGAAAAAAAACTATTCATCAGAAGATGGATAATTGATCTAGCAATGAACCTACAAGAGTCCGATCCTCATTATATCAAGGAAAAACTCGCGTTTCTATGGGTAGCCGTTGCTAAAAGGTGCTGGGGTTCTTATCTCTCCTCGCAGGATACAGATCAACCCACAGATGATGATTTTGTCAAAGGCTGGTCAAGTATGGATCAAGATCTTTTGAGTCTATGGAAATTAAGCCCGCAAACAGCGGAGCTAACTTTGATTATCTTCAGAACTTTATTTGAGGATGTCTATGTCCTTGATGATTCAATCACTTCCAGAAGAAGTGGTATCTTATCACTATCATGCTCAAATGTCTTACTCCCAGATGCCATATTGAACTCTATCTATGAGCCTAATGCACATCTGCAAAGGTCCAAAGCTACAAAAGAAGGTTGGTTTTTAATCTGGCAAGAGTTTTTGAATGAATCTATAAGGAAGGGTGATGAAAGAAGCATCATCAAAACGCTCGAAACATTGAAAACATGTCTAAATTGGCCTTATAGCTCGTTGTTGACCCAATCGCAGATTTTGGACTCATTCTTCAACACCATTTTGATCAATAACACGAAAATCAAAATCCTGACAGTTGATTGTTTACATATTTTATTCACAAGAAGTTTCAACGAAACAGCAGATCTTGACAAGATCGTTGGAAAGATTTTCAAAGCAGAGGGTATCCAGTTACTTACTAACATCTACAACTCTGTCTTTAATGACCCTGATGATATTGATGATGAATTGTACTCCTTTGATAAGAAGCTAATAGAGATGATTGTTGGATTGAGTGAGCATTTACAGTCGGTAAATGCTGAAGAGTCGGATATTCCAGGTTACCTGAAACTTGTTTTATCGTCTACGGCTAGTGATAGTCTCACCATAAGTGCTTTATCACTCAATTTCTGGGGTGTCATGTTAAGGGATGATGATAAGATTTCCATCATTGAACCGTATTTGTTTGATCTTCTAGAGGTTGCAGCAGGAAAATTGGTCAACTATGGCGATCTAAATGAAGATCATATAAGTCAGAAGTTCCTGGCTATTGATTTCAACTCTCAATCTGAAACCTATTCATTTTTGGGAAACTATAAAAAACTAACCGAAGATGTTGTTAGATTGACAATTTGCATTAAAGCCGATGAGGGCTTGAATTGGTTGAATCAAAGACTAGAAAATTTTTTCACTTCTGAAATTGGTACTACAGCCATCAACTCGAAGAATTTGGATTATCATCAGGAACCATTCATTCTTGCTATCTCGCAATTAGATATCACCGAGGCGAGTGTCAGAGGTATTGTGAGATGGAAGATTTGGTACCCAAACGCCGATTATAATGACAAACTCGATCAATTACTTGTCAAAGTGGAGTCTCTCTTGGATAGATTATTGAATATCCCAGTGCAAGATCCGGTTGTTTTAAAAAAATTAAGTCAGACATATGTCCAATTTGTACCTCTATTGAAAGACAATATGGTTTTCAGAGTCATCGAAAAGCTTTTGACAATGTCTACGTTTGAATACCCACCAAAAGCCACTGATGAACAAGCGGCGATTGTAAAGGATTTGAGAACCAGCTGCGGTACTGAATTGAATAGAATTGCTTTCTTGATGCCAGAGAATTTGAAAAATATCTTGGATGAATTAGAGAATGTTTTCCAGAGTTTATTACCTCGTTTATCCACACCGGAAGCAGTCACATTCAAGGCATTTTTATTAGTTGTTTCACAGAGATCATCCATCGATAATAAGGAGGAGAGATTTATCAAGATTGTGGAGCCGGAGATCGCTGCATGGACAGATCCTGACACCATGAAAGGTTTGACAGATTTGGAATGGTTTATGGAAAGGTTAGGGATCGTACAAATTTCTGAATACTTTGGGAAAAGAGGGATTGCCCCTGATGCTAATCTATTGAAAACTCCAATGGATGAAGATGGGTTGAAATTGAAGTCTGAGTTGAAAGATAGATGGTCTGCATTATTTCCTGCAAGAAGTACAAGGTTGTTAATTCAGTATTCGATTGAAAAGCTTCCAAAAGATTCAGCAGAATTCAAAAACTTATTGAACCTATGGAAACCAAGGGTTATCCCAATCATTCCTCATATTCTACAGCTCCTATATCAAATCCAATCATATCATAATCCTGAAAACTGGAAGCAATTACCAGATATTGTCCAATCATTTGTTAGAGATACCACAGTGGAAAGGTTTTGGCAAATGGGAGTATCCATTCAATCAAGAGAGGATTTCATGGAAGAGAGTGTTAAGGCTATGCATACGTTACGTGACTTTGCCGATTCTGTCGGCCATATCGTCAGATACACTAGAGAGTATGTTTTCCTATCATTAGCTTCTATTTCTGAATTGAACGACACTTTCTATGCCGACCCAGAGGTTGCAAATATCTTTTGGAGAGCTGCTACTGGTGAAAAGGTTGGAATTACATTACATTCTTGGAAACATATGATCAACATTTTGCTAAGAAATGTGATTAAAAATTGTCCACCTGCGAATGTTCCTGAATTCATGTCTAGATTATTACCACAAGTATTTGTCACATTAGACGAACTATTGATGAGTAAGTGGGAGAAAGTTTACATAAGTGGCTTACAAATTGATGAAGATGATGCACAATTGAGTGAAGAAATGATGGAAGAGCATCTGTTGAGACAAGTTACTCAAGTTGTGATCAGGCTGTTGGTTGATTGCGTTGGCCAGTATGGCTATAAAAACCCGTTGACAGAAACTCAACTTGAAATTAGAAGATTATTATTCAACAACAATGCCATCTTGGCTCCGTTCTTACAGATGTGTTGTCATTTGATCATGTTCAAAGACTCTAGATGCTCCTTTAATGTTGTTTTGATTCTGAGAGCTATTTTGAATGAAATCGTGTTGAAGGATGAAGAAGTTGATAAATTTTTATGTGAAACTTTGACCAAATCTTTATTGCATGTTTTGGGAGATAGTTTCTACCGTGAGGGTCAAACCGAAGCAGCATACGTTTTGACTTCATTATATTTGAACATGAGAGTTCGCGGATCTTATATGATCACTATCTTGAAAGAATATTTACCTAATGCCACTGATAGTCATATTGGTAAATTGCAACAAGGTTTAGAGGATGCGAAGACTCTAAAGGAGCAAAGAAATGCAATGTTGGAATTCATTCAAAGTGTGAAAAGTGAAGGACAAGATGATGAATCGTATAAGAGAGAACGTGTTAAGCAGTTAGAGTTGGTCCAGAAAAAGAAGAAAGCGGAGAGTGATGTCATGAATGATCCATTTACAGAGAATGGAGCATTGGGAAATTTGTTTGGTACTGAGAATTGAATGATTTTTCAAGTTTACATTGATGTGAAATATTATTTAGTTTGTACATATACGGAAAAAGTGTAACACAAGATAGCAAAATGTAGTATTGAGAGATGATTCTTATATATTCATACCTAAAGATATAAACAATAAAAGAAATATTAAACTGACTTAATATTGATGATTAGATTATGATTGAAATATAGGGGCTTACCAGACATCTTCTTGGTATTTGTTCAAGGTTTTGAAGTTTTTCAAAATTTCATGAGCTTGTTCTTCGGACATACCCTTACCTTCAGCGATAATCTTTGTCAAGGCCAAGTTAACATCTCTAGCCATTCTTGAAGCGTCACCACAAACGTAAATAAAAGCACCTGCATCGATCAAGGCCAAGACTTCATCTTTGTATTCTAGTAATTTATGTTGGACGTAAACTTTTTCTTTACCTTCTCTTGAAAATGCGTTAACCATTTCAAAAGATTCACCAAGGGTCTTCGCGTATTCAGTCCATTCTTCCTTATACAAGAAATCTTCATTTGAGTTTCTGCAACCAAAGAATAAGAGCATTTTACCAGATGGGGTGTTTTGTTTGACTTGGTGGACACGATCACGGACAAACCCTCTGAATGGAGCGACACCGGTACCAGGACCAATCATCAAGACTGGAGTAGATGGGTTTGAAGGTAATCTAAAAGTAGAGCGACGAACATGAACAGGTAGTTTGAAATTGGAATATTTCTTTCTTGGACCTTGTAAATCATAAGTTTGATAAGGGGTTGCAGTTTCTTTGTTTTGAGCCAACTCAACGTTACGTAACAAGTTTGTAGCGACACCGGTGATTGTTCTATCACCGAAAGGTTCAGCCTCGACAACAGCAGTGACATGAACAGTGGTTTTCTCAGACAATGAAGAAGAAGAGATGGAATAATAACGAGGTTGTAAGTGAGCTAAGGATTCAATCAAAAATTCCAAAGAGAATTTCCATCTTTGACCATCAGATAATAATTCCAATAATTCAGCAAAACTATATTTGTTTGCATGAATTTCTTTTGCAAAGATGTCTTTATCTTTAGATAATCTATCACATTCAGTCTTGGCCTTTTCATTTGGAGCGAATTGTTTGATGTTAGCAACCAATTGTCTTGAGACAGGTCCTGAAATTTCCTTATAGTAACGGAAGATTGCCTCGATAGTAGCTGGGGTTGGGAATGGGATTTGCACAGTAGAATCCAAAGGTTTTAAATCAATCACATGGTCTTTATCTTCCCATAAATCCACAATTTTTAAGAATTGTTCCAATTTTTCATTGGAGTTTGATGGCCAAACAGCCAAATGGTCACCAGTAGAGTAACGTAAGTTGGTTTTACTTAGATCAAATTCAGCATGGATACAAGATCTATCCTTAGAGTTGAACAATTCCTTTGAATGAGAAACAGTGGCCAAATATGGATGAGCATGGTCAAATGGGCCCAAGGACAAATCCACAGATGGGTCCAAATAAGACTTGTCAGGTTCACCGAGGAAGATTTTGTCTTCATCAAATTCACCAGGATCCAATTTAGTCAATTTCAACGAAGGTTCAAAAGCAGCATCTTGTTCTTCCAAATGAAGCATGTCTTTCAAAATGTCCAAAGTGGCCTCTTTCCAGGCCAGGTAATCCTCATCCAAAGTACCAGCACCGTCATCACCTTTACCAAACTCACCAATGAGAGTGGCTCCTGCGTTACTGAGGGCATTGAAAGTTTTTTGAGAAGCACCGTTGTAAAATTCATAGGTGGAGTTACCAAGCCCAAACAAGGTGTAGCGTAGGTTGGATAGTTCACCCTCGGTGGTACCTGTGATGTATTCTTCAAACTTGACGGCAGAATCAGAGAAATCACCTTCACCATAAGTTGACATGAAAAAGGAGACAATAACATCCAAATCGTTCAAGTTGTCATAATCGTAATCTTCCACATCAGCAACCATAACGTTAAGTTTAAACTTGGCCTTAAGCTCCTTAGCGAACTTGTTGGCATAATCTTCTGCGGTCCCGGTTTGAGAACCGTAAAAGATCAAATAACGCTTCTTGTTTTCTGTCACGGTTTGCACAATGTCTCTGGTGGTAGCTGTGACTTTTGTTCCGTCATCCTCAACGGCCCACAAAACACCCTTGGTGAAGTAGGCGGCCACTGCGAGGGCCAATGCAATGAGCACAGAGTAGTCCAGCGTGTCCAATGCCATATTGTAGTTCTTGCTTTTGTTGGTTTTCAATTGGAGATGAGAAGAAAGAGGAAGATAAGTGATATTTATTTTCCACACTGGACAATTTGGACGTGTCTGGAAATCCCACCAGGAAAACAAGGTGTGAACTGCCCGATCTGGTAGTTTTGCGCCTATACGATAAACGAGCTGCGATAATTGGCGTAAAATTGGCATGAGGGGCCGACAATTGGCGCAAAAGGCAGGTACAGTACATAGAAATCTTTCGATTGTACCAAAGTCGTTTGTGCTTTATTGATGAGTTCTTCGGTATTAATCACCTGTTCTGTGATGAGTATACCTTGATTCACTTGTTTTTTGATCTTTCAGTTCCAGAGTAAACGAATTATATCGTTCTGTCTCATTGTGATCGTATAATGAATCTGTTTACATGAGTAATAGTTTCATGAACTGTTTGCCAGTTTTTGATATTTGTCCATAGAGCTCATGAAAAAACCTATGAATTGCAACTATACGAGTGTGTAACAGCCCATTGTTACGGCGCAGGTTGCAATTGCTCACTCTTCTTCATCGCTAATAGATTGAAGTACTACGGGGTTACTCGGGCTTAGCGAACTATCAGCGAAGCGCAAAAAAAAACACATAATTGTGGTAAAATTGATGAAGCAGTATGGGTCTGAACCGGGTCGAACAGACTTTCAGGAGTGTAGCATCTTGATATTACGGCCTTTTGCCCAAGTTTATCCCTTGAGGGCTTCATACCAATTTCGTGGATTTTCTCTAAGTCCATATAGCTTGTTATTAGCAGCGATAATAGAATATGCTCTTGATCGTTTTAGTGTCACTGGGTTACCTCAGTGCCAATTTGCTCAAGTCATATACACACAATTTATCTTACTTCTCACATGTAGTGCTACAATGTCCGCAGAATACAAGATTTCTATATAAATTATACACTCCTCACAGATCGCTCAGAACGTAATCAATCATCTCTTGCAACCCCTGAGAGTATCTGTACGGAAGATCGTCAGAAAGCGTTGACATGTTTTCAAATTTGTTCTTGATGGTTCCAACTTTCTTAACAAAATTTGTCAGTTCATGGGTATCATAAGTCTTGTTGAAGTATTTACACCATCTAATCACTTTCAAAAACACAATACAAATGTAGAATGTGCAAATATGGATCTGATCACTCAAACATGCAAAATAGATATCATCATTTAACCCGATGATATGGTTGAGAATCTTCAAGCAGTGATACAACATCTTGTTCAGCACATCCACATCGTCAATAGCTCCAATTTCTTCAACAGTGTCATGTGATCCATTAATAGGATGGCCCAAGACATCAACAACGTTTACAGAGGTTGATCCAAACTTGAGATGATAAAAGGCTGCAACATAACAATAATGATATCCAAATTCCACAAATTGCAAATTTGGTTGTTTAAATAAATAATTCCATTGATCATACCATAATTTCAAATCTTCTTCAAAAACGGCAAAATCACTAGGAGTACCAGCCTGGATGAAATTGTAAAGTAATAGTTGTAATGAAATCTCACTGATCATTCTTCCATCGAAATTAGTGGCCTGTCTCAAGTCTAATGAATTTCTAGATTGATCTAGTCTAACTTCATCCAACACACACATTCTACCAGAGAACACACAATTAGCTAGATGAACAAGACAAATATGATTCCAAATCCTGAAATTTGACAACTTTTCCAATTCTTCTTCAGGTTCACTGGGCCCACTAGTGGTGTCCAGAAAATTATGATTCATATCCAACGTCAAGAATTGCTTAACTGCAATACCACTCAAGAACCAAGGGTCAATGATCAAAGATGGACTGGAAAGTGAATATCCATAAACTGCCAATATCACTAAAGATTTCAAGAAATTTACCGATTGTGGAGATTGATATAAACCTTCATACAGTTCCAACTTCAATTGTCTGATCAAATGCTGGTATGTGTCATAGTTCATATCATTGATCTGATATCTCAACGAAGTCAAACAGATAACAGTCAACAATATAGGACAGCTGTTCTTGAACTCTTCAATCAAGTCCAATGTCGACTTTTGTGGTAATGAGATCCAACGTCCATAACATTCTTTGAACTTGTTCACTGCATTAATACAATCATCATTAGTAACTATCCCAAGACTCAAGACGTTTGGTGGTTCAGAAATTGAATTACTGAATGGTGTCAACAAATGATTGATCGTGATTGGGATGGATTGATAAGAGACGGATTTGGAAATCACATGGAATGGTGAAGTTTCTGAAGGTTTTAAAGTCTGTGCTGATGGATCATAAGCACTATTATATGAACTCACTTGAATACCATGCTGTCTCTGGATAATAGTCAAAATCCTCTTGATGTTATCGTTCATAGTCTTCAATGATTCTGGACCTTCTTTGGAAACCATAGCAGCTTCAGCATCATCTTGTAATTTCCTCCTCTTAGCGACAACTTCTTGATGTGAATCCATCGGCGTTGAACTCATTGGAGTCCCATCAACCAAAAATGAACAATCTTTCCCCAATGAAAGGCACCGTAGACATGAGATCGAGTTTGGAGCAGGGAAACATCGAGTCTTTTGACGACGACAGGCCTGACATGCCTTTGTGGCTCGTGGTATATGCGATGGTTTCTGCATTGATCTCTGAATATTAATACTGATCAATTTATGATATATAGGCACTGAATAAAAGAAACCTTGAATAAATCAACAATGAAAAATTCACATCAAAAGAGTCAATTTGACAGGTAAAGTATGACAATCACTCGCATCTTATTTGTTAGTGAAACTGAAACACAGCTATAGTAGTAAACAAGTACTTGTCTGCAAAATGATAGATAAGCCGGCGGTCGTGAGCCGGCGGACCTTCGGGATTGGTGCGATAAGAAACTGCAAGCGCGAAATACAGTACAGTGGTTTTGCAGTGATTTTTTGAGATAATCACGTGAATTGCATGTAGATAATCACATGACTATGACATAAGCAGGCACCCGCGAATCAGGAGATTGGTGTCTGGATGTGTCACATGTTTTCTATAAACTCCATAAGTAGTTTATTCAATTTGTTCCGTGATTTTTTATTGTTTGATTGCCTTTGTGCTGTTAAGTTATAGGTTTAGTGAATCAATTGAAGAACTAGGAATAATGTCAACCGAGGAAGTTAATTACGATATCAATTTGACTGAAGTTCGTGATTTTTTGGTTTCATTGGCCAAAGAAGCTGGAGAAGTTATTAGATCGCATTCTGGTAAAGAATCATTTGATGATAAGAAGAATTCAGTTGATTTAGTCACTGCAATTGATAAAAAAGTTGAAACTTTAGTTTCTAATAAATTACAAACTCAATTCCCAGATTTTAAATTCATTGGTGAAGAAACTTATATCGAAGGTGAAACAAAATTATCAAATGATCCAACTTTTATAGTGGATCCAATTGATGGTACTACAAATTTCATTCATGGATTCCCATATTCTTGTATCTCTTTAGGTTTTGCCATTGGGAAAAGATCTCAAGTTGGTGTGATTTATAACCCACATTTAGATTACTGTTTCCATGCAATCAAAGGTGATGGTGCTTATTTGAACGATACCAAATTACCAAATTTAAGTAAAAATCCATTGACTTTACAATCTTCTTTGATTGCTCTAGAAGGTGGTGCTGATAGAAGTGGTGACGTTTTCGATATCAAGACTTCAACTTTTACAAATTTGTTGTCAAAAGAAAAGGGATACATTCATGGATTTAGATCATTTGGATCTGCAGCTATGAATATCTGTCATGTTGCTACTGGTGAACTGGATGCCTATTGGGAAGGTGGTTGTTATGCTTGGGATGTGTGTGCTGGGTGGGTCATCTTGGAAGAAACTGGTGGCTTATGTGTCAGTGGGAATAAGGGGAAATGGGAGAATGAATTGGATAGTAGAGTTTATTTGTTTGTTAGAGGTGCTCCAGAAGCTGACCAGAAGAAATTCGTTGAGGGTTTCTGGGATAACATTACAGGGGAATTAAAGTACTGAAGAAGATATTTCTATACATTATATACTGATCAGTTTTGTCTAAATACCACTTCTTGAGGTAATTTGAAAGAAACACGTAACATTGGTTTTGTTGGTGCGACTTTTCTCACTAGTTGAAATTGTAAAGTATGGAAATCCAATTTATAATCCATGATTTTATTCATTTTGGTCCATACTCTACGGTGGATCTCATCTTCTGTTGGTTCAGGTTCATCAGGACTGAATTTTTCAAAGCAATAAACATGAACCATAGGTAGTTCAAATCCTTCAATTTGCTTCAATTCTGGATAATTTGCATATATCCCGTTATACTCGTTTAGGAACTCCAAAGCACTATCTGGTAGATTCATGACAAAATGAGAAATGAAACGTGGCACTTTGATGTTCTGATATACAGCCTCCTCTTCAGCTTTTCTCTTCCTTATCAAGACATCAATCTCACCTTTTCTATGATCAGAAAATTCACGGGAATATTTGACACATTCTTTGATCAGCACTCTTCCATCCAAATTCATTGGATCCACAAATTGTTGTACTTTGTTTTTGGTGATATTCACTTTCATCCATTCATAACTATCAGGATTCAAATCATTGCTCATCACAAACACCTTCTTCTTCCCAGCAGGAATGGAAAACGGCCCTACACCAGCCATGACATCACAAACTAAGTCCCCTTCTTTAAAATAGTTCACTAGTCTTTCATGTTCAGTGTGTAATCTAGAATTCCAGTAAACTTTAGCAAAATTGAACTGAAACGTACAATTAGACTCCCTTTGCTCCACGACCAAATCATCATCACCTGCAAGAATCTCCATAGGGAAAGTACGATACACTGTATGAATGGCATCAATCTTATCAACAACAGTTCTGATGTTTGGGTTTTTATCCAATATCACTTGTCCAATGAGTTTCCCAAATGGTTTGAACTCTTCACGAAGGTTTAAATGGGCAATATGGCCAGTGATTGTGAACCCAGAGGGCACTTCATCCAGGAATTGCTCAGGTAAAATAGCAGACAGTATCTCCTCTGCTCTCCAGTAGTCGTAGTCTAAAACCAACTGATAAGGTTTCAAGGCAACATTGTTCTCTTTCAAAAAACTTGAAGCATCTGACGACAGTTCTTTATCCACATCTTCAACTTTCTTCACGCTTTCCTTCAACAGTACACTTCTTGAGCCATCGTCAAACTTCAGCACATTACGGACCTTCTTGATCCTAAGCACATCTTTAGCATATTTTTTGGTGAACACACCGACGAGTTTAGCGTCTGTGAAATGAGCCTGTACAAGATCCACTGGCACTTTAAAGAAGTCTCTGTTGAGCACCGTCATAGAACGGTCCACCGGTAGAAGCAGGTGTTGTGGGGTCTGTGCGGACATTGCTCTGAGTGCTGTGTATCTGAATAGTGAACGTGGCAGTCTCAGCGCTGTCTTAAGCATCAACTGAAGCGTAAAGAATTGTGTCCTGGTGAGAATGGTTATGAATTTTTTTTCCCAGCTTATGTATATGCTTCGGGAATGAAATATATAACAATGGAACGAGAAATGGCAGAACCTCGAAACAAACGAGCATGTGTTTTGCTATCAACGAGCAGTGTCACTAGCAGCCTGTAGAGCACAACAACTTGCAACTATAATGATCAACTATTCATAAAACCATACAATAGATTACAGATTGAAAGAATGGGCTAAAGTGCCCCTACCATCTCATCACAGCAGTCACCCGGCCGAGTGTTCTTATAGCTAAAAATTTATATATATAGCGATTTGATGATCCATAAATCTCTGATTTTATAAAGAAAAGACAAGAGTTGAACAAGAGTTTCCAGGTTGGTCAATCTTTCATAATCAAAGCAACTAATATGGAGGTTATCAGCATATCCAAGTCATCACAGTTTGCGTACGAAGACGCTGAAGATTCTGATGTCGATGTTTTGATGGGCGAAGACGGAGACGAACAGCAACAAGAGCAGCAAGCAGTGGACGAGAACGGGCTCAAGAAGTCGATTGTGACGCCCGGGGAGCTTGTGACAGACGACCCAGTGTGGATGCGTGGTCACGGGACGTATTTCCTAGAAAATAACACGTACTCATCTGTGGCTGGAACGATTTCCAGAGTCAATAGATTGTTGAGTGTGACCCCGGTGCGAGGACGTTATGAACCAGAAACTGGGGATCACGTTGTTGGAAGAGTCACAGAGGTTGGACAGAGACGTTGGAAAGTGGATATTGGTGCCAAGACCGATGCTGTGCTGATGTTGGGTTCTGTGAATTTACCAGGTGGTGTCCTGAGACGTAAGAGTGAGAGTGATGAGTTACAAATGAGAAATTTTTTGAAAGAGGGTGATTTATTGAATGCTGAAGTACAGAGTCTTTTCGCTGATGGGAGTGCTTCTTTACATACAAGAAGTTTGAAGTATGGGAAACTACGGAATGGTGTCTTTGTTAAAGTGCCTAGTTCCTTGATTGTACGAGCCAAGAACCACAGTCATGAGTTGCCCGGTGGAGTTGGTGCCATTGTCGGTGTCAATGGATACATTTGGTTAAGAAAAGCCATGGAACAGTCCAATGTTGCCACAGAGAACAAAAAGGCATTGAATGCTGTTCAAAATAAGGGACAATACAAACCAGGTGTAGGAAGTGTAAGTATTACAAGATTAGAAGAGGAGAGTTCTTGGGAGATTTATAGTGATGTCAATGATGTGATTTCTAAAAACATTAGAGAAACGATAACTAGATATGCCAATTGTATCAAGGCATTGGCTCATTGTGAGATTGGAATCACAGTGGAGAGAATTAATAGTTCATATGAGGCCAGTATGGCATACGATAACGTTGGAAAATTGATTGATAGAGAAGTTATGGAGAATATTGGTGAAGATGTCATCAATGGTGAGAAATACAGGGGTCAGTGAATTATATAATGTTTTTCAATTTTATATATGATGCTATTATTTGTATGTATGTACAAGTTATTTTTTATCACCATTCAATTCTTGAAGTCTTTTTTGAATACCTGGAGATAAATATTTTTCTCTAAATCCTAATTCATCACTTCTCTTTTGATCTTCTTTCTTTTTAGCCACGATACACCATGTTGTACCGAGATGAGTTCTCTTCTCTTCTGTAATTTCCAACCCTGAATCATCTAAAATCTCACCAATGTCTAAATTCCATCTACAACCCCATGTTTCCAATCTCTTTTCAGCTCTATTGTCCAAAACTTTATTAATCATTCCATAGTCACCTCTACCATGTTCTAATAACACGATTCTTCCTCCTGGTTTCAATAACTGTTGGAAATTTTTCAATGCCTTGACAGGATCTTCATGTGAACATAATCCAAAGGCCTCAATAATAGTATCATATTTAATAGTCTTGGACTTGTCAGTGACCTCCACTTTCTGTAAATCAGTATCATTCACTGTGATATCATTAGAACTCTCACCTGTAGATGCCAATTCCACCAAATCCTCTGCTCTCCCAACAACAAATGCTGCATTCTTATAAGTTGGAAACTCTTTTCTAAATTTCTTATGTGTCATTTCCATCATCTTACTACTAGAATCTATGAAAGTCAATGACTTGATCTTTTCCATATCCAAATACTTGATATTTCTCCCTGTACCACAACTCACTTCTAATACATCCCCAGAACAATGCTTCATCAACCATTTCCGTCTTCTCCCCATCAGTACCATTTTTTCCTCCCAATCAATTTCATCGTCGTAATCTTCAGCTTTGGAATCATAGAAGGGAGTAGTATCTCTTGGTGGTAGAATCTTCTCATTGGAATCGTTCTCTCCCTTCACATCTAGCTTCATCCCATCGAAATTCTCAACACCGGACTCTCTCAATTCAGCATATTCAGCGAGTTTCAACTCATCTCTGTGTCTCAGCTTCCCATGCAGCTCTTTGAATCTCAGCTCCTCATACTCATTCAGTCCTGGACCTTCCTTCTTCTTTGTCAGCTCCTCGACTTCCTTGTCCTTCTTATACACACCGCTCATGTACTTGTATCCAAACAGCAAAAAGAAGATATACGACCCAATGTAGTACCACGTCATCTTTTTTTGAAACTCCTTGGTTCTGAACTTGGCACCCCATCTAATGAACCAGTTCTTCGACTTCAGATCCTGCTCAAACTTCTCCTTGGCTAGTTCCTCTTTCGTTTTGGCTCTGCGAACGGTGCCTGACGGTGGGCTGTAGAACGAAGATCTGAATCTTACGATCCCGGAGGAAAACATTCTCAGGTGTTCTGGCGAGGCACTCCGCGTGGCCCGCGTCACCAGCAGCGAGTTACGCAGCATCTTCTTGTTTTTCTTGGAGTTTTATGTTCTTGTTCAAAAGTTTTTGGTGATGATCTTTTTTTTTTTTTTTTTCTTCCGAATATTTCCACATACAATTTTGACATATAAATCTATTGTGAAGCCGGTCTATAAAGTGGGACTGAAAATGAGCACTGAAAAGTTTGAATTTGTTGATTTGAGTGAAGGAATCGAGATCCAGGGCATCAAAACAGCCACTTTACCGCTTTTAGGGATCGCACAGGACGAACTACGCGTGAATGTCAAGAAGATCTCACGTGAAGAGTTTATAGATAAAGTGATTAGACTAAAATCTGTGAAAAGATCAACAAATTCTGAATTTAGCAGTAAATTAGACCAAAACTGCAAAGTGAACGATTTGATGACTGAAATGGACACAAAGTCCCCGATTTCCAGAAAAGTTGAATCTCGAGACTCCATCATTGATCCATCTTCGGAGTTCCATGAAATAACTGAATACACCACCACAATGATCACTTCCGATGATGATATCTCTCCTGATCTCAAGAGAGTCAAGTACGAGCCACAGAATAGCAGTGATGACATAAAGCAAGAGCAGTCTAGTGATGTGTTTGTGGCTATCTCTTCGGAAATGCGTATCTTGGATAGTGAATATTGAAATCATTGAATCTGTTCATATCTCTTAGAGTACAATCCAAGTGCCTTGATAGTGAACAAGAATCTATAGTTAGGATACTCAATAGCACAGGAATGATTGAAAACACCTTCCATATCTTCATATTCCCATTCACCAGTGGATTTCTGTCTTTTGCGAATCAATTCAATACCTCTATCAATCACATCCTTTTCAGGATATTCAGCCAAGATCAAACCAATCACTACCCAACTCGTCTGAATCACTAAACTTTGCTCTGTTTCAACATATGTATGCAATTCACAAGATTTCATAGATTCACTCCAACCCCCATCTTCTCGTTGTCTAGCCACTAAGAAATCACAAGCTTTTTGAACACTTGTAGAATTAGCATAACTTTCATTCACAGTGTGTAAAGCCTCAAGGGCAAACATCGAGGCATATGTATAGCAAACACCCCAGCAGCCATACCATGATCCATCAGCGTCTTGGACTTGTTTGATATAGTTGATGGCACGTTCAATAGCGAGATCAATATCTTCACGACGGTACGAGTGATATTTCCTGAAATATGTCAACCCAAGGACAACAGAATCAGTGCATTCCACATATGGATACTCAACCATAATATTGGCAAACACTTCTGCGGGATTCAGTGCTTCTAATAACGGAGTGGCTTTGATCTTCTCATATGTAGCAAAAGACCCAAATTCAAAAGATCCAACATTCTGCAAACTCAATAAAACATCAACTCCATTACATAGATCTCTCTCTGTGATCAGATCTTTCAAATGTTGATACTTAGTACTATTTCTCACCATAATGATTGCCTTGATAGCCTCTGCGGTACAATCACTCACCGTGTAACCTTGCTCCTTTGTACTGAAGGGGAATGCTCCCACTCTCTTATCTCTAAAACTCCCTGGAACACACTCCTCGGTGAATTGAGACCTCACTAAAAACTTGTACCCTCGTTCAATCATTTCTTGAAACTCATCCCTTTCAGCTAGTCCAGCCATGAAGAAATATTGAATGGCAAAAGCGGTATCCCATACTTGAGAACCATTTGTTCCCATCACAGTAAGACCTTGATGTCCATGGAATAAACATTCCTTGAGTCTAGCCATGCAGTTTGAAAAAATATCAGATTGAGCTCCTTCTTCTTGATACACAACAATGGCATTGAATGCAGCATTCACAGGTGCAATTGACAAATATTCTGTATTGTATAACTCCTTCTTAACCAAATCATAGGTATGTTTTTGTAAAAATTTCAAAAGCCATTTAGGTCTCCAGTTCTCCCATGTAGAAAGGAAAACATTTGCAATATTCAAGATAGTGGTATGTGGATAGTACAGATCAATACCACAAACATCATCTCTATGTTTTGAAAAATTGATGGATTCATAAGGAGTCTTATAAATCTCGGATCTAAGCTCTCTGATCAAGTCATCTTCCTTACATTGAACTTTCCCTGCACTCAAATACCCCAGTGGTAAGTAAATAGCTCTTGTATGGACCCACCATTTGCCAGGATGAATAGGTAAAAAATATGGTAATGCCCAAAGTTCTGGAGGAGCTGGATTCACACCTTCCCATTTGTAGAGATTTAGCACTGCTAGCCATGACTTCCCCCAATGAGGTGTCCTTACTGCACCACCAAGTTTCATCAGCGTTTCTCTGGCACGCTGACAAACCGGATGATCTTTCGAGAGACCTAATAATCGTAGACAGACATAGTTGATTGATGTTCCAAAACAGGTGGACTTGTCTATAGAATGAAGCCCCCATCCACCATCGACTGGGTGTGCAGTATTCACAATATACCGTATGAGTTCGAGTCTCTCGTGCTCTGGGATTGGTGTCTTGGTGAAATAATGCGAGGCAACATATCCAATGGTCATGAACATAGGACCTTTATATTGGTTAGGAAATATCCCAGAGGGCTCTTGCAATTTTTGGAAAAACCGTGCACCATTTTCCGCCGAGTCAAATGCAGAGTGTGGTTCAGGAAGTTCTTTTGGATTGAAATCGTCCGTCTTAAGCAAGTATTTCACGAACTCAGACTGTTCAGATTGAGATGATTCCTCAAGAGAAAGATATTCCCAATGGGTAGCACCAAGGTCTGTGGATGTTAATCTCCAACGTTTTGGGTCAGTGCGGGGAAGGCTGAGCGTCTCTGAGTAGAGCATTGTGGTCAATTGATTGATCTGAGGGGCAAGAGAGCGAGCGAACTGAGAGAAGATTAATTATCTGTTGATGTTAATAAACGATGGGAAATCTATAAGCGTATACGAAACAAAAAAAAATCAGTATTCACGTGACACCACATGACCTTCTCTTTTAGAACCCTAACAGTTGCCGTACCGAAAATACATACTACATCGAATTTTAGCGCAGTTTTGTCCTTTCTCCTCTTTTACTAAACCTTTTATGAGCAAAAGACTGCTGTTGCAATTGTCTGAAAGACTAACGAGACATTGTTCACCAATATCAGGGACTACTCGTGGCTCTGCTCTACTCAATTGGCCTCTAAACAAATTCCGATCACCTTTCCAAGCATCTAGAACGCTAACAATGGCCAGCACCAAGAGAGACCTACTACCAAAAGTTGTCAAGCCAACTCACTATGATTTGTCCGTGTTCAACATTGACGTCGGAAAGAACAGCTTTGAAGGTCATGTGAAGATTGATGTGGACATTTTAGAGGACACCGATTCTATTGTTCTCCATGCCCTTGATATCGAGATCAGTAAAGCGTCTGCCCAGTACACAAGTACAAAGACAGAATCACAGGCCGAGGCTGAAAAGATCTCCATCAACAAGACTGAACAGACTGCAACTTTGAAGTTTGGACAGACTTTCCAAGCTGCTCCTGGTGCCAAAGCCCAACTGGACATCTCATACTCGGCCAAGATCAAGAACAACATGAACGGATTCTACAGATCGGACTACAAGGACCTCGAGGGAAAAGACCAAGTGATGCTTTCAACACAATTTGAAGCCACTGAAGCACGTACTGCACTTCCATGTTTTGATGAGCCAAGCTTGAAGGCAACTTTCCAGTTGACGTTGACTGTTGCTGAAGAATACACCGCTTTGAGTAACACCCCTGTCCTTTCATCTAAAATTGTTGGTGATGGTAAAAAGAAAGGTGGTGATTTGGAACAAAATGGGTTGAAAACTGTTCAATTTCAACAAACACCTGTGATGAGTACCTATCTACTTGCATGGGCCATTGGGAAATTGGATTACATTGAAGCTTTCACAGATCGTACCTATAACGGGAAGAAGATTCCTGTTAGAATTTATACTCAAGAGGGTGTTTCTGAACAAGGCCGTGTTGCTCTCGAAGTTTCAAGAAAAGTTGTGGATTATTTCTCGGAGGCGTTTGATATTGATTACGTTCTTCCTAAATTGGATTTAATTTCTATTCCTTCTTATTCTCATAATGCAATGGAAAACTGGGGGCTGATCACTTTTAGACCTACAGCTTTGCTATTTGATGAAAAGACAAGTTCTAAGAGTTATATACATAAAGTCGCATATGTCGTGTCTCATGAATTGGCTCATCAATGGTTTGGTAATTTGGTCACTATGGAATGGTGGGATGAATTATGGTTGAATGAAGGCTATGCTACTGCCCAAGGTTATGATGCTTTGAACTATTTGTATCCTGAGTGGAGAGCTTTGGAAACTTCAACCACTGAAACGTTACAAGATGCTTTACAGATGGATTCGCTTAGAGGTTCACACCCTGTTGAAGTGCCAATTCAAAACTCTGCTGATATTGATCAGGTCTTTGATCGTATTTCTTATCTGAAGGGGTCTGCTGTGATCAATCAATTGTCTAATACTATTGGGCCTGACACTTTCCTTAAAGGTGTCTCTCATTACTTGAAGAAAAATAAGTTTGGTAATGCTACAACAAAGGATTTATGGAGTTCTATTTCAGAAGTTTCAAAAGTTGATGTTGTAACTATGGCTGATAACTGGATCAGAAAAATTGGGTTTCCCTACGTGCTTGTGGAAACAGATCTTGAATCTGGTGATGTCACATTTACCCAACATAGATTCTTGTCATCTGGAGATGCTAAACCTGAAGAAGATGTGACTTTATGGTGGATTCCTTTGAACGTTTCTACTGGGAAATCCGAAAAAGATAAGATCACAATCACACTATCAGAAAGATCAAAGACAATTCCAAACTTGGCTAAAGAAAACCCTTTTTTCAAGATCAACAAGAACTCTGCTGGTTTTTATAGAGTTGTTTATGATCCAGCTACTTTAGAAACTATCAAATCCAATCTTGACAAATT
Organism: Xingzhongia strasburgensis; assembly: GCA_030574715.1. Classification (NCBI taxonomy): domain Eukaryota; kingdom Fungi; phylum Ascomycota; class Saccharomycetes; order Phaffomycetales; family Wickerhamomycetaceae; genus Xingzhongia; species Xingzhongia strasburgensis. The sequence goes on from JAJMFO010000037.1 coordinate 84,288, forward strand.
ATCACCATTAGACAAATCTGGATTGATTGATGATGCCGTGGTCACTTCTGTTGCTGGATTAACATCTACTTCTGATGCTTTACAATTGATCAACTTGTTCAAGGGAGAAACAGATGTTGTTGTTTGGACCACTTTGCTCAACAATTTCAATAAAATTGTCTCTGCATGGTATGAACAATCTGAATCAGTTCAAGAAGGTTTGAAGAGTTTCTATAAATCATTAATCACCCCAACAGCCTTGAGTTTTGATATTAACACTAAAGAAGAGGATTTCCTTGTTTCTGAATTGAAGGTCGCTATTCTATCAGCTGGTGTTAGTGCAGGTATCCCAGAAGTCATTACACAAGCTCAAGAATTAGGAAAGAAATACATTGCAGGTGAAGAAATTGATCCATCCCTGAGATCTATTGCCTTAAGATCATTAGTCAATTCTGAAGACTCTACTGAACAAGATTTTGATGCTGTTTATGGCGTAATTGCCAAATATCCTCATGGATTAGACACTAAAGAGATTGTTCTTGGTGCTCTTGGGTCTGTCACCAATCCAGTTTTGATCAAGAAGGCTTTAGGCTTGATCTTGGATCCTGAAATTGCCATTATGGATGTCCAATTTGTTGCCTACCCATTGTCAGAAAATGGTAAAGCCAAAGAATTGTTTTTGGAATATGTTGAAGCTCATTATGATGAGATCTATTCACGTTTGAATGCTAACAGAGTAGTGTTTGACAGATTTATCAAGTTCACCATGGGTCATTTTGCCAATGAAGATTCCCATAGAAGAGTCAAGAATTTATTTACAGGTAAAGACTTGTATGGATTCGAAAGATCTGTGGATCAAGTCCTAGACAGCATTGACACTAATACCAAATGGGTTTCAAGAGACAAACAGAAAGTTGCTGATTGGTTGGCTCAGGAGAAGTATATTTGAGTGAGATCAAGGATATCGAGTGCATAACTACCAAGGTAAAAGATGTTCTCACACGGCATATTTTATAGTAGCGATATGTCCAATATGATGGTTTTGCTTTGTTGTTTACAGGCGGCTGTGTAGTAGTAGTAAGTTGGACGGCATCCTTGAGACGATTATCATATGGCGCAATGATGGAAAGGCCTGTTGATATATGTGACAAATGCTTACTATATTATCTTGAATTTTGGAAAGCGAAAGAGGTAAGTGCTGCGATATCTGACAGTAATGCCGTTCAGTGTGGAAGGGTTTTGCAGCTGGAAAGGCGTACTTGTACCCAATCAATCAAGTAGCAGTATTCTCTGTTTATGAGTCGCTGAAGGATAGCTGATCGCTTCATAATTTTACACTGACACCAAGCGTATCAACTTTCTACTAGTAATACATAGTACAACTACTTTGAATTATCGACTGAATCATGTAAGCTGACGAAGGAAAGTCGTAAAGTTTGCATGAGATTTCTGCATAATCTTTAACCTAAAACATGAAGTATAATAGAGAGTTAAGCAGGGGCTGTGGCTTCTACAGGTGATATTGAGGGATGGTGTTTGTGGCGGTGTAAAAACTAGAAGTTTTTTAGTGTCATGGAGAATGGGGTCTTTTAGTGGGCCTCAAGGCTAGCTTTTCTCGTGCTTGGAGACAACCTCCATTAAGAGATCGGTATAATACTTGACACGGATCAACAACCTACACATAGCTAATCAAATTCCCTGTCGTCTGCTGATACACGTTCACAAAAGATCCTATCAGAGATGTCTAACAAAGCATCTAGATTATCCGGAGGAACAGCTATAATTCGGAGTTGACTGTACAAACGCTATGCTAATAACTAATAACAGTGCGCCTGCGAAATTCACATTTTCTACAGGTGATGAGAGTGGTTTCTTCTGACTAAGAGAACGATATCGGCTCAAAAGAAAAGAGTAATCACACTAATACAACACATCGCTGCTCTTCACCACGGAGGAAAACGTCTTACATATATGAATGAAGTCCGAGCCGAGCTGTTGAGATTTTTAGTATTCATGCAAGTCATTGCAAAAGATGCATATTTGTGCAGAGTTACGCTGAAGATAAGCTTCTGCCGTTGCTGCGCCATACAGTTGAATACATTTCCTCATATTTAAGCAAGGCAAAAAAATGTAAAGGGTCGATGTGATTATTTGGTTGGTGCCAGTACAGTTTATTTCTTGTTTTTTTGCGTGTTGGGGAACTTCTCTCAAGGCGGAGCTTTTGTATCATCTTTCTTATCAAAACCGTCATCTGTGTTGTTCATATGTTATAAATTGAACTCATTGGAAGCTTTCAATAACAGTTCTGTTCAATTCACATTCAATCAACCAACCAATATAATCAAAACAAACAATCAAAAATGGTCGATTTAGGTAAATACCAGTTATACAAATACGTCCCAAACTTGGCCGCTGCTGTCATTTTCACCATAATCTTTTTGGTGTTTCTCATAATCTTCATCATCTCCTTAGTGAGAAACTTGAAAGGTCAAAACTATATGCAATCTAATGACCTAGATGTGTTTGAATTTGATCCAAAAGCGGCAATGGAAAAGGAAAGACAGCTTCCTCCACCAAAGAAACCAAAGCTTTATATTTTTGTCGCTTTTATCCCTATATTGGTCGCTATTGCCTTAGAAGCTGCTGGTTATGCCCTAAGAATTGAAGGCCATTTCCATAGACAAGCTTTAGGTCCATATATTGCTAGTACGGTGTTTTTATTAGTCGCACCAGGTATGATTGCAGCATCCATTTATATGATATTTGGTAGATTACTGGTCTTATTAGACTGCCCAGATATGACAATCATCCCAATCAGATTCCTTACAGCTTTCTTTGTTACCGGTGATGTTGTGTCATTCTTATTACAGGCTAGTGGTGGTGGTTTAATGGCAGAAAAAAGCACTGAAACATTGGGGACTCACATTATTATTGCTGGTTTGATTGTGCAATTATGTTTCTTTGCATTTTTCATCTTCACTCAAATCAGATTCACAATAATGATTCGTAAATATCCAACTCAATTTTCAAGATTTATGTCAGAATCAAGAACTTATGGTGGTAAGATGGGTAGATATCTCAACTGGAGATATTTGAACATTGGTTTAATGGTTGCTGGAATCTTCATTTTGATCAGATCCATTGTCAGATTAGTGGAATTTATTGAAGGGTTTGATGGGTACATTATTTCTCATGAAGCCTTCTTGTACTGTTTGGATGGGTTGGTGATGTTTTTCTGTTGTTTGACCATCTACTTGAACCAATCAGAGAAGGTTCTCTTGGAGTTGCAATACCAGAAGTTTCATTGAGGCCCGCGGGTTCATTTCATAGAAGTTTTGTTGTAATTAAAGATTTTAGCACATAACATGTCAAAAATGCGTAGCCCTAACCATATCACGTGATAAATATAATTTCTCCGCGATTCATCATCATCATGATCAGCTTTTCCCCATACAAAAACTCCTTAAATTAACTTATTATACCTATTTCAATCACAACAACACAGATTGTAACCTCAAAATGTCAGTGTCATTGGCTCGTACGCTGAGAAACATCTGGAAAAGTGGATTTTCACGTTATGTCAAGCAGATGAACTCGATTGGTGATGCAAAAGCAGGGACATTAATTGGGATTGACGATTATGGCAATGAGTTTTATGAAACAGACGACCCCGTCGAGATCCATTTGCGTACGAGATGGGTAGAATACAAGGATAGACATCTTGATGTCTCTCATTTGGAGCCTGGATGGCACTACTGGCTTTCATACGGGACAGATATCCCGCCTAATAAGGTGTCTGGTGACGAGAAAACTGTGAGAGCATATCCCACGCCTAAAGTACACGGCGTGAACCTCACAGGATCCCCTGGAGCCTACGTCCCATACAACACCGCAAAGCCTAAGTTTGTCCCCTGGGAGGCTAAAGTTGCTGAAAGAACTACTTCTTGAAGGCAATGATTATGCTTATTTATTTACTTATTTATTCATCCACACTATTTATTACAACTATTTATATCATGAAATCAATCTCTATATTATCACCTGTACCTTCTATCTACAGCTCTTTTTGGCCACTAGCAAAAGTTGCAGCAACAATGAGAGGGAAAACCACAGTGGCATCAGCATAGATCTTTGTAGAATGAGCATCTGCCTTGATCTTCCCCCATGAAACGGCTTCATCTGGTCTGGCACCAGCATCAGAACCATCAAACTCCTGACCTGTATTGATGTAAACAGCATAATCAGCACCATTTCTCATCAAACATGCATTACAAATGTGATGCTTCACAAGACCACCACCTAGGATGATCATCCCAGCGTGTGAAGCTGCCATAGACATGGAGTTGATCTTACGGATGTCTGCAACAATGTCGAGTCTCAATTGTTGTGGAGAAGCCTTGAAAGTGTGGAAAAATAACATATCACCAATAGAACCATCAGTGATTGCAGGACAGAAAATAGGGATTTTGTTCTTATGAGCCCAATATAAAACAGAAGTTTCATCATTTATCTCTTTACCCAATCTGTCAATCAACTTGGATGGAGTCAAAATGGCTGGAGAATCAGCATCAAAAGCTTCCGCACCCAATTTCTTAGCTGCTTCTGTCTGCTCTTCTAATAAAGTGTCCAAGATCGGCACAATCCATTCTTCAAACTTACAGTAGTTGTCATTAGGAACCAACAAGTTCCCAATACGGTTCATACCTTCATCACGCAATTTAGAACCTTTCAAACTGAACTCACCAAGATAAGTAGGTGCGAGACATTTGATGATATCTTCTTCAATCCCACCAGCAGTAGCAACAATAGCACTAACATGCTTATGTTGCACTAAGTAACGTAAAGTGTCACGCAACCCAGAAGATATCAAATTCGAAGTGTATCCCATGAAAACAGTAGTTTTTTGATATCCATCATCATCAAATTCACCAGTTCTCTTGTGTTCTTCCAGCTCGCTCTTATGCACACCCCTCCAGTTTCTCATCTCGTTGATAATCTCACAGCCTTCGGCCAATGACGAGGCTTGGAACCCCATTGTCTTCATTCCCTTGATCAGATCAGTAGCTTTCATATTCACACTTTCCGGTTTTGAGTAGTCTATACCTTTCACTTCGACAAAATCTTCCGGCACAGGCACTGATGCTTTAAGCACAGCATCAGATAAGATATCTGGCAATTCGTTGTTCTGTTTGGACATTTTTTCCTCTGGATACAGTGATTCACTTGAAGTCTTTTAAACAGATGAGCTATGTTCTTTGTTCTTTGTCTGTTCTATATGGGCTCATTACTGGAAAATTTTTTTGAATTCCGACGGCGAAATTTATCTTATCATCACGTGAAAATTACGTCGGAATTGCAGAATGAAGATATATATAAAGCCAAGTTAGTGGTTAAAGGTGATATATATGTAGCTGGTAGACCAATGGTATGAGTTCCTCGAAGAATTGATTTTTTTCTTGATTTTCATCTGGATTTCTTGCAGTTTAGGACACGCTCGTATGTGTCAAATCCATTTTAGGACTTAAATCCAGCCACAGTGCAAAACCCGAAATTTATATATCAATGGCAAAATTCAAGGTTCTTATCTTTGGTCCTCGAGATAAGTACACATCGCTGAAAGACCAATTAACATTATCACCACAATGGAAAACATCGATTTGGAAAAGGCAGAAGAGGCTGTGCGCCAGGCTTTCGATCTGTTCCAACTAGGCGCTTCAATGCTGAACAAGAAAGAAGAAACACCCGCCAAAAAGAATGTCAAGTCAAAGGCTCCTGCCTCCAGAGCCACCAAGATTATCACTTTTGATAGCGACGAAGAACAGTTCACACCAGAAGAAGATAGCGAAGAAGATGCCCCAGACGCCGATGATGAGTCCCTACCAAAACCTGAATCCAAAGCTGAAAGTCCAATCTCTAAGGAAGATGACGATTATTTTTACAAGTACGCGGATGATTATATCGACTTCACTGCTAAATGTCCAACCATATATCATGTTGTCGAATATTTCTCCAAGCTTTTGGAATCTAGAGGCTTCAAGTATCTATCTGAAAAGGAAGACTGGGCCAATTTGACTCCAGGATTGTACTACACTACAAGAAGTGGTACATCCTTGGGTGCCTTTGTCTTAGGGAAGGACTGGAGACCTGAATACGGTGCAGGTATCGTTGGTTGTCATATTGATGCTCTTGCTGCAAAGTTGAAACCAGTCTCTAAGAAAAGTGACGTTGATGGTTATAAAATGTTGGGTGTTGCACATTATGCTGGAGCCTTGTCTCCTGTCTGGTTTGATAGAGATTTGGGTATCGCAGGTAGAGTCCTTGTCAAAATGGAAGACCCTGAATCTGATATCGGATTCAAGGTTGTTTCTAAACTGATCAGCTCATCTCCAAAACCAATTGCTAGAATCTCTACATTGGCCCCTCATTTCGGTTCAGCTGCTGATCCTCCTTATGATCGTGAAACTCAAGCCATCCCAGTCATGGGGTTCTCACAAGAGGAAGATCCAAAGCCTTCTAGTGAAGAAGCTAAATCACCACTTGTTGGCAAACATTCTCTCGAACTTTTGAGATATATTGCTGATCTAGCAGATGTTAAGGTTTCTGATCTGGTTCAGTTGGATCTAGATCTATTTGACGTCCAACGTGGTACATTTGGTGGATTGAAAGACGAGTTCATTTTTGCTCCAAGAATTGATGATAGAATCAATGCATATACTTCTATTCAAGCGTTGTTGAAGTATAGCTCTAAACCAATTCCTGATAAGTCCTTTTCCCAAGTCTTGTTATACGACAATGAAGAGATTGGATCTTTAACTAGACAGGGTGCTAAATCGACTTTGATCAACTCCATCACTGAGAGAGTCATCGCATCATTATTTGAAGATGGTGAAGCTTTGAGCAGAGTTTCATTTGCAAATTCTATCATCTTGTCAGCAGACGTTAGTCATTTATTAAATCCATGTTACAAAAATGAATACTTACAAGATCATTACCCATTACCAAACATTGGTATGACCATTGCCCTTGATGCTAATGGTCACATGGCCACCGACGCTGTTGGTTTAGCATTGATCCAGGAGATCACCAAAGCCAACGGTGATAAGATTCAATATTTCCAGATCAAGAACGGTGCTCGTAGTGGTGGTACTATTGGTCCTTCAATTTCTACAGAAACAGGTGCTAGAACTATTGATCTGGGTATTTCCCAACTATCAATGCATAGTATTAGAGCTGCTACTGGATCTAAGGATGTTGGCCTAGGTATCAGCTTTTACTTTGGATTTTTCGATAAATGGAGAGCTACTTATGATGCTTTTGGTGATTTGTGATTTATATAGATAAGCTTCCAAATATCTATATATATATATATATATATAGATCTAACATATAACTACATTGTTGAATGGAAAAAGTAAACGTACCCCAGAAACGAAGTGCTTTCAAATAAATCGGCCCTTTACTTTGAAGTTTTTTTTTTTTTTTTTTTAAGATACAAAGATTATATTAAATTTACCTTATAAAACTATAACATCTAATCCAATAAATCCAGTTCTCTTCTTATCATTATCTTTAATCTTCCTTTAATTTATTCTTAGATATAAAGATTATATTAAATCTACCTTATAAAACTATAACATCTAATCCAATAAATCCAGTTCCAGATCTAACGTCATCTATTCTTCGGCGAGACTTGCATATAAATATAATCCCACGGGGCCGAAAAAATTCACTTCCCGCTTCAAAATTATCGTTTCCTATGGGTGAAAAACATAACTCTGGGTCCAAAAACAAGCAACATGTCCTCTATGGGCCTTTTCAAGCTCTTTTTTTTTTTTTTTTTTTTTTGTGTTAAGTTGTAACCCCCCAAAAAAAACAAGGAAAAAATAAAAGAATGGCGACAACTGCAGGATTCGAACCTGCGCGGGTAAACCCAAAAGATTTCTAATCTTTCGCCTTAACCACTCGGCCAAGTTGCCTCGAACTGAAATCTTTAAATTTAGAAACGGCCCAGCTGACACAAGGGCCGTGGCCAAACCGAAGGGTAGATACTGGCTTTTAAAGTCTTAAAGGTTTGCTGAAATATTCTAAAGAGTAAGATCAATGGACTTATCCGTGTTTGGGAGCGACTGAGTCTTTCTATGCTACGTTTTTGTGCTCTTTTATCGGTGTAATGAGCTCGGAGAATCAATAATGGGGATAATTCTTTTTTGGTTTTATGCACTCCAAATTTGATTCTCTGGTTCTAAAAAAAGATCACCAGTTTTGCTTTTACAATGGTACAAGTGTTCTTAAATTCGAGAGGTCAAAGCTGAAATAAAGTATGGGTGTCGCAACTATAACTACGGATCTTTGTCTCTTTGACTTAGATGGGACGCTGGTATCTACTACTGATGCTGTGGAACAAATCTGGACAGAATTGTGTAAAGAGCACAATGTGAATACGGATAAATTATTCGAGTACTCCCATGGTACAAGAACCTCAGAGGTATTAGCCAAATTTTTCCCTGATATTGATAATACTGATAATAAGGCTTCGATTGCCTTTGATAAATCCATTGTGGATAAACATGGAGATTTAGTGAAACCTATTCCTGGGCATTCTCAATTATTGAATGCATTAGAGAAGGATAAATGGTGTATTGTTACGTCTGGGAGTAAAGTATTGGCATGCGGATGGTTTGATAACATCTTGAGTGACTCGCACTTACCAGAAGTTTTCATTACTGCTGAGATGGTTTCGAAGGGTAAACCGAATCCTGAAGGTTATTTGAAAGGTGCTGAGTTATTATGTGCCAAGAATGGACTTGATTTCAACAATGTTAAGAAAATTGTTTTCGAAGACGCACCAGTGGGGATTCAGGCGGGTGTCAACTCAGGAGCTATCGTTATTGGTATTGCAAGTAGTTTCGATCCTCAGAAGTTATATCAAGCTGGTGCGACTTATGTTGTCAAAGATTTGACACATGTGAAAGTTTTAGATGGATCCAAGATCTCATTGGAGTTGGATTACATTGACAAAGTTTGAGGAAAAAGAGAGAGAGCTAGAATAGGATAATAGAGATATAAGAATTATACATACATGATGAATACATGGAAACAGTTTGAGCAGATTAGAAGCTGAAGCGTAGCCCTAATTATTGATTCACGTGACTTTATGTTTCAAACTCGGAAAAACAATAAGCTCAGGGTGGGGGAAAGCGAAAAGTGCGGGACCCAGCAAAGTGGAGTAAACGTAGGCTCGCAGTTGAGGGGTAAAGAAATCCAGTACACAGCGGAGGGGATGGTGTTTGATGTCGTTGATTGAAATTCTGTGGGAAAGAAGAGGAAATTGACGCAGGGTGAGTGGTGTTCCGATTGGATGAAGGGTTTGGTGCGGTGGATTAATGGACTTGTTTGTACAGTGGGAGATGAAATCAGAGTAGTATGATCATGACGGTGGTGGTGATGGTAGATAGTAAGATCTGATATGAGGTACCATGGACGACTACCCCCCATGCTGGCGAGGCGTCTGTTGAAATTAGAAAAACACCTCTGTCATCAGATGGGGACGCATCAGTGGGGGGTAAGGTGAGGAACTACGGTATCACATGGTGTAGTAAGCAGATAAGGGATGTAGGTACGCAGATAGTAACTGGTGGTGGTGGTGGTGGTGGTGGCTGGAGACTGAATGCTGAAGACGTACAGAATCGACAGCAGTCCGTGCGAAAAGTGAAGAGATAGCCACAGATATTTTGGATATGAGGGGTAGCGGACAATTGTTCCCACCACCGCAGTTGTTGTCGTCGGCTAAAGTCTCGATACGTAATGGAAAAAGTTGAAAGATCCCCGAAGTGGAGTCCGACAACGGGCACTGCAACAATGCACCACCATACATAACTCTCATTTTCATTATGGTTTTTTTTCGATATACGGCGGCTAAGAAATGGCTCCCCTCCTCTGGTGATGGTGATATAAATAAAGTGGGATCCCTCTCTATATCTGGCTGTCATATGACGGTATTGACGTTGATACCACAACACTGACAACAAGGATGGCCCCACAACGCCGCTATATCTGCTCCTTCTGCGCAAGGGCCTTTTCACGCTCAGAACACCGGGCTAGACACGAGCGCTCGCACACCAAGGAGAAACCATTCGGATGCTCAAAGTGTGAGTCTGCCTTTGTGAGAAGGGACTTGCTACAGAGGCACCTGCGCACAGTGCACTCGCGTGACAAGGAACCCTCCACTTCCAGCTCAACTGCTTCTGCTGCATCCCCTACATCAACTGTACCAACTACATCAACTCTCACAACAAGCAGCTCCACTACAACCACTACCACACTCAACGCAGACCCTGCACACATATTCAGGTATAACGACAAGAATGTCATCTCTCTCCTCACTCTCTCTCAAAGATTCAGCTCTACACATACACTCAGTGACAACTTGCAACTTCAAGCCAAAGTGTCATCTCTGCTCCTCATATGGGCAACAACAGCCAATAGAAACCTCCCCATCGTCACCACTGATCAACTCACCACACTCACTGAGGAGTCGAGCTTGCTATATGCCATACTGGCTCTAGCGTCCGCCACCACACAGCAACATCAAGATACAATCAAACTCATCAATAAATCATGGCTACTCATGCTCAAATCACCAGTTTCCCATTTGAAGATTTTACAAAGTCTCACTATGATCTCATACATCTACCTCCATCACTACCACAAGCTTTTGTCCTTTGCCAACGAGTCCTCACCTTCGTCACCATCGCTTAGCATGATGAATTCCGACTTGATCCCAATTGAGATTGTCTTGGACTATTTAGACCAGGCTGCCCTCTCGGTAGTACAGACATCTCATTTTCAAGGTGCCCATGAGCAACCATTGTTCAACTATTGGTATATCTACTTGATCTCTTCACAGTATGCCGCCGCCTATAACAAGAAAGCTCCATTAGTACATCAATTATTTTTGAATCAGACCCTATCAGACAATTCCACTACGTTGGAACAACATTTACATCATTTGTCGAGATCACCAGCTTTACCTGTGGATGATTCTTTTACTACAAAATGTATTATAATGGCTCTTTCTAATGAACTGCAAACTTTGAAATTCCAGAGCTCTGGGATCTTCAAGAGTAAGAATTTCCTTCATAATGGATTCATCATGGCTCATAAATCATTTTTGAATAGTCAACAGCAGCAGCAACAACAAGAGTCACTACATGAACAACATAATGATGCATTTGTTGATTTGTTATCCATATCGAAAAGAAATCTACTACTGAATTGCTCTTTGAAATTTCAAGATTTGATTGTTGATTACGTTAATATCCCAATCATCATCTCTGACTCCAATTTTTGGAATGTTTTGGAAATTGGATTGAAAGAGTTGTTGATGAACCAAGAAAGCTTGGTATTGAAAAACAAGTTACATCTGTTGCAGAATATTACTACTTCATCATCAACTTCTAACGATCATCATCATGCACTAGATTACTTGAATCATTTAAAGTTGTCGCATATCTCAATCAATAATAATTTGGGAATTGTTTCGTTACCTCTACTTTTCTTTGGATTTTTGATTGGTGAAAGAGATTTGATGCAGCTTACAAGCAATAGCAACCTGTCTTTCAATGGCTCTCTGTTCAATGGATCTGGATCCTCCTCAAATTCTTCATTTGATGCTTTGAATGTAAACAATAATCAACTTCTTTCAATGGTTTTGGAGAATCATTTACTTTTGATCAAGATTTTCAAATCAGTGAAGGAAAACAATGCGATTTTGGGAAATCCAATTGTACAGGCAATCATTTATTTGGTTTTTGAGATGGGTAACAATACGGGCACTGATATCTCAAATGACGTTTCCAAAATTTTAGGGAAAGATTTCTCAACAGAATCATCAACAACAACCATCTCACATTCGTTTGTCTCACACTTTATCAAAAATATCAAGGTCAACTTGACCAATTGGATCAACTACCTTTCACCATCAAACAAACTAGGTGTTTTGTCCCAAATCTCTTGTGACATTGATCAATTCTTATCAAATGATTCTCTTGGTTCTCCAATCAACACCAGTCCTATTCAGTCAATAGACAACTCTCCAAAATTCAAGTCAACTTCATTATACACCACATCTCCTCCAACACCACCTTTCGTCAGTAACAACCAACACCACCATATCAGCACTCTTCCAAAAGATACATTAGATTCTACTTCATTACGCTCTATTCCAATGCTTGTTAACTCCACAATGGGTTCTACTCTATCCTCATCATCATCTTATCAAAGCAATCGTGGTGGTTCAGTATCGTCAAACTCTTCAATAAGTTCGAGTCAAGGATTAGATCATGGGAAAATTAAATTACCACCTTTGAAATTATCAAACTTGTCAAATGCTACAAATACAGTTACCACTGCTAGTTCCACCTCGGCATTCGATGTGAATGGATTGAAACAATATAGATATGGTTATTGATTAAGTTGTTTTGACATTATTTATTATTTATTGCTTCTTTCATTGTGTCAAATGTACATAAATGAGAAATATCGAATACGGTCCACAATATGACATATTCATCTTTATATCGTAAATTAACTAATTAGAGTGTGTGATAACCTTTGTGATTGTTTCGTCAGCAGTGATTATCCTATCATGGACCTTCTTATAATCCAAGAACTTGACATTTTTCAGGGTTTTGAGCATCAGATGATTACAAGGACTTTCGATAACCAGTTCACGAAGGTTTTATGACCCGTAAGCTGCAACGTCCATCTGAATGCATATGACCTTCACAGGTATGCCTTTTTAAAGTTAAAGAGTTCAGTATTGGAAAGTTTTGGAACGTTAAATCCACGTGTAAGACGCCGTTTAGAGTGAAGAGATTATTAACCCCTGGAAACACTCAACTGCTCCATTTTTTTGAAGACGTAATCCGCCTCAAAGAGACAAAGCATGTTTGTCCACTTGTAACCTTTGATCAACAGTGTTTCTAATGAACTATCAACTCCTTAGTTCATAGTTTCAAATAGTCACTGGTAACAAGAAGGTAATCACTTTAACTTTGAACACAAATCTTTTCAGTTTGGCATTAAAAGGTTTGCGTAACATGGCAACAATGTAATCATAACGAAGCTCTTCAAGTTAATTAGTTTTCAGCTTCCAGGGGATGTCAAAGTAACGATAAGATTCGATAGTCATTTTGATGATGCTTTCCAAAGGTAAACTTTCCAATTTTGCCATCGAATCTTCGATTTCGTCGTCAACTTCATCACAAGTTCTTTAATGCCTTTTAAAATTTTTGGGTGGTTGATGTGTAACATACTCTGTGGGTTAATCCCCTATTTAGGGGCATATGTAACGGATTTGAGGTCTTTTTAGAACTCCTTTGGTGATTCTGGTAAGCTGCTCGGAGCTTCATACAGCAAAGGTCCGCATTAAGACTCACAGAGATCAGATTGGGTGAATCAATTTTACCAAACAAGGGCACTTTCCTTTTGAAAATCTATGATGGCAATCCTCTTTAAGAGTGGAGTATTGATATTGTATAGTTCAATACATATCCTTAATACCACTAGTATTACCAGTTGACTCAGTCAGTCCATATACACTATGTTTTCCCAAAATTCTTCGGTAAAGAAGTCGTGCCAGCCGATTGTGTCTTTTGTTTCAATAGAGACTAGTAATTTAGCACTAGTCACCGATGTCAGCTTCTCAGAGCTGAAAGCAAATAGCCTTGGGATCGTACTTTCTTTATACTGCGCATAACAAGGGGCTGTATTGACCCTTAAACGCTCCAAACTACCAACGTCGGATAGTGACAGCTCTCTTAGTCCATCAAGCCAAAGCTCTTTCAAGTTCGTGTTCCCATGCAATACAAGTGAATCATATCCAGACATCCAGTGGTTGACATCTTCGCCAATCCATGCCAATTGAAGGTATTGCAAAGCTGGAAAATTTTTCAAACTTATATCCCAAGAGGGAGTGCTTGTTTCGTTAACATCCAATAGTTTTAAGTACTTTCCAGCGCGATGAATAGACAGGTCTCCCAAATCATCGGAGGAAGGAGGTATATCAATGTCAATAATACCAGAAGAACATCTCACTGATTGTACGGTGATATCGATTCTATTGAGTTTCTCGAAGACCATTCCAGAGTTGAAAAGATCCTCACTGTTGATGACAAAGTTGTGGATTTGCAGTCTCTCTAATGAACTATTGATCCCAGGCTCAAATTTGAACAGTCTCGACAAGCTCACAAAGGTATTCATATCACGGTAGGCATGACACAGCGTTAATTCCAACTCCTTCACCTGTGGATTATTACTCAACATTTCAGTAATATTGTTCTCCTTGAATATCTTACAAGACTTGTAGTACTTGAAGTGCACATATTCTAATTTGGGAGCATGGATAACCAATGGGAAATTGCATACTCTTTTACAGGAAACCTCCAGATGTTCCAAAGCCTCCAAGGGATATGATTTGAAAAACGTTCCACCAACATCAGCAGTCATCTGCAACCTCAATATTTCCAGTTTGTTATTGAACAAATTACTGTTGCATAGCCAATAAGCATCTGTGTTCAAAGTTCGAGTACGTGCTAAATGTTTCATGTTTTCAACACCTTGGTCATATTTTTCAAGAGTCTTTCCACCATAAAAATCCACTACGCATAGCCTTGGTGTATCGATGTTGGAAAACACTGGGGGCTCCAGGAACTCTTGAAGGAGAATACTGATACGCATCAAATCAGGAGCTTCAATATCCTCAGCTGTCGGAGTGAAGGCTTCCTGGTCTCGGCTATTCCCAAATCTTAATGCCAACTCCTCCAGTTTAGGAGCCTTAATATTCTTGATCACTTTGACATCTTGTAGAATAAGAGTTTTCAACTTGTCCAGCTTGTATTCTCCAAAGTCCATTTCGTCCAAATGATCGATATTAACTAAACGTTTAGAGGAATGACGGCTCTTTATTGGAGCACGGATTTCAATCTTCTCAAGATTTGAGACATTCAACAGGCCCAACGTTTTATAGGCGTTCATAGTAGAAGCTGAAACAATTTCCAAGCGCAAAAGCTCAGGAAAGCAAAAGGAAACGTTGGATCCAATTTCAACCTCTTTCATCGTCAAGTCATATTTGGAATTTTTCAGTTTAATGTTGTTCAAAGAGATGGTGTCTAGTTCCTCTGGTCCAAGCATTTGAACATCAGTAACCAGCGTGATATTACCAGGAAGGTCACAAAACCTTTGAAAAGGCACATCATGTTTCAACACAATTTTGCATTTCATTAAACGATTATGTGTTTGTTTATAGTGTTGTAAAATTGCCCTCAAATCTTTGTGAGACCGCCTATGCAAAATTTCAAATATGTAAATCGCATCAGGCTCACATGGGAAATGCTCAGGTGGGAAAGTGCCATGTATTCCAAGCCCTTTGAAAGAGAGTTGATAAAGTCTTGAGTCTTGATCATCTGTCCCATGGATGACTGAATGCTTCAAAAATTTGTGCACTTCCGGTATTGCTGCTAAAGACACCAATGTCTCGTTGTCGTATTGCAAGAGAGCATAGCTCAAGATACGAGATGCCACTGACTGTGGTAAGTTCAGGAAGCTAATGGTCATTGGGCTGTTCTTCTTCGAGTGTTATAGATATCATTATGAAAGAGGGAGTTGAGAGAATTTTTTGCACATATGAAAAAATTAGGGGGGTAATTTCAAGGTGAAAAAGTAGGCATTTTGCTCGAAATTCGAATGCTGCTGAAATTGCTCAAGTGTATTAACAAATAGATTGACAATGCACATTTCATGATTAAGCTAAGGTGTTTGAATCTCAGTGGGGTAGCCCAGGGTGGTCAGTTATATGTGCAACTTCAATTAGCTCTCTCTCCTTTCTCGGCCGAAAGATGATTAGCATGCCAAATAGTACCGTGCCAATAAGATAAGTAATATGTAAATAGAGCCAAGTTCGTGTTGGCTTAGATAGGCTACAGTTGACTCCATTAAACAGCTTAGTAGACATATAATAGATACAAATATATACAAGTATAAATAACGTTCAGTAGTAATACTGTAGGCAAAAACTGCTGTTTAGTGTTTGCCAAATTGTCCAGAGAAGTACATCGTGAATAATAACTTCTTAGTATAAATCTTCAACATATTGATTCAAATCTTGGTCTTCCATCTCCACGTCTATTTGATCTAAACCAAGATTGAAGCTCAAAGGTTGGTTTATTGAGCTTTCAGAAAATTTTTCAGCATTGAAATCATTCAGTGGAAGCTGTGGTGCCCCCATGTCAGAAATAAAGTAATTGTCTAAGTCCGAGCTCATTGTTTCATTTAGTACTGGATCAACAGCTTCATCGTAGTATGCATCGCCAGTGGTCTCGTATGGCAATAGTCCTGGAGCTGTCAAAAAGGTATCTGGCTGACCAATTTTGGCTTGTGAGTTTTGAATGGCATTGATTTGATTTTGGGTATCAAAGTTAGGTAAGAAAACCTCGAGGTTTTTATCGAAAATGCTATCATCTTGAAAGTCTTCATCAAGATCATCGAAACAAAGCTCCGGAAGATTTTCGGTAGCCACTTCACTTGACACGGGGTAGTCCAAAGCTTGAGATGCAGGAAACACTTCAGATTGTCCTAAAGTGTTACAAGAGACACTTTCAACAATACCGAATGGACCTTTTCCTAACTGTTGCTTGATAAGTTCGTTGATGTGCTCGTCAAAGTGGAATTGAAACATGAAAGGCGTATCATTTTGAACACGCTCACTTAAGAACTTGTAACTATCGCAGAATGACTTGAGGTCCAAAGGTATGAAAACCTCATTCATGTTGAATTCAAGAGTGTTTTTCAATGGTGGAAGCTTCTTTGCTGTTCCCCCATTGTGGTGTTTGTGAACGTGTCTAAAGTAGTCCTTGAGACCATGTTCTTGAGAAGCACGAGAGGTCACTTTTGTATGAAACAAACATGGTTCCCTGGTACCTTTCTTTTCATAAGGACACACCACGTGTATATCCTTTGTCTCTTGTAGTTTCCCATCTTCCCCACGAATGGCAAGAAGCCCCATGAAAGGGTTTGCATAAGCTCCTTCTTTCCCAACACCATGGATACCACCCATATGATGCGAGTATCCAGAGTCAGCAGTCCCATGGAAATGCTTGCGAATAGGGACAGGGTTCCCATAACGGTCTGGTGTGGATGGGTCGCAGAATGGACAGAGAATCAAAGTACTTGGCTTACCAGTATCTTGATGATCTAAAGTCACATTTGTCTGGTTGTAGTACAAGCTATCACGACTCTCATAATCTGACCATGAACTGAAAGTGCAGTTGTGCTGGATGTTCTCAGCCTGCAACACCTCAGCAAAAATGCTTGGGTCTTTAGCAAAGGGATTTGCAACTCTCTTGCAAGTAGCACCGGCGACAGCGCCTGGATTAGTGTGGGTGATTTCCCTGCAAGTACGAAAGGTCCAAGCTCCCAACTCTTCGTTAGAAAGAGGGATTTGTTCAGTGTTAGAGTTTGAAGTAAAGTCGGTATAGTTGGTGTTCATTTTCCTTGTAGTTTGTTAGTCAAGAAAGAATGATAACAGGAGAAGAAGAAGGAAGGAAAACAAGGGAGGCAGCACATTTTTTTATAGACAAGATCTCTACAGTGAGCTCTTTAGATCTGGAAAAGAGCTCATGAAAAGCTTTAAAGATCTCAGATTTTTTTCCTAAACAGCTCAAAACCTCTCATATTGTATATATTTTTTGTTGCCCCGATTAATTTGCGAGAAAGAAAAACATCTATGCGACTTCATGCAGGAACCCTCAAACTTGAAAGACGAGTACGAAATACAAAGGCTGATACAGATAATTGGTCCCGTAAACTCATGGAAAACACGTTCTCGTTCCCTGCTAATTTTCTAAGACGGAAACCTCGTATCGAGAGTACAGCTAATCAGAATAAAAACTGATAATATTTTACATTAAAGCGCATTGAGATAAGTTGATGGGCATTCAAAATCTCATTTCCCAACCCTTAGTACAATATCTAATCTCTGGAACGAAACCTTCACAGAACACTTGGCTCCAGATATCTGCCTCTTCAAAATGTCTTTTGAATTCTTTAGCAAGTACTAGCTCTGCATTTGATAAGGATGGAAGCTTATCAGACTTGAACTCTTCCAGGCGTGCCCGAAGTTCGCCTTCGTATGATGTTGTGTTAACCTTCAAGGCCTTTAAGCTCACCATATTCGATAGTGTTAATGACTTGAGACCATCAAGTTCGAGGTCAGCAAGGCTTTCAGTCCCACGCAAGACAAGTGAGTCAAATCGGGAGAGATATTTGTCCCGATCATCGGAAGCCCACTTCATACAAAGTTTCTTCAAAGCTGGAAAATTCTTTAGACTGATATCGAAGAAGGGAACATCCACTTCACTTGCAGGATGAACTTTTTGTCGTTTTTTTCTTCGTGATATGGATAGCAGGAAGTGGTAATCATCGTCTGAAAGGCTTCCACTGATGTCTACGACACCCTTTTCACATATCACTGATCGAATTGTGATATCCATTTGCTTCAATCCCTGGAAAACCATTCCTGCAGTAAAAATATCCTCACTTTTCATAACAAAACCATCAATAATCAAACACTCTAAGCTATTGTTAGACCCAGGCTTTATTGCGAATAAGCTTGAAAAACTAAGGAAATCGTTGTCATACGGGGACCCGAGAAATTTGGCAGTTAGATGAAGCCTTTTCAATTTCTTGCAATGTTGCAATAACTTTGTGATATTAGCTTTCTTGTATATCCTGCAGCGGTTATTGCCTCTGTAACGGTATATTAGAGTCTCCAAGTTATTTGCATTGATATAAGAAGGTAGCGAGCAACCCTTTCTGCATGTAAGCTCCAGTTTGCGCAGTGAGTTGAAATCATAAGTATTGAAAAGCTTATTTCCATGATCTCCTGTCATTAACAGGCTCATTGTTTCCATAGTGTTCATGAAACATGAATTCATTGTGGCCCAGTAAAAATCAGTTTTCCAGTGTTTAGCATTTGATAAGGCATCTATATCCCCAATAGTATCGTCAATGTTACTGCCCCCGTGAAGATCAACAGATTCCAATTGTGGTGCAATGAAGTCATGCAGAACAGGGGCGCTATGGGAGTCAAGAATTTTGATCATGAAATTTTTCAATTGTGGAGCTCTGACAGCTTCAATTCTGGGCGCAAAGTGTTGGCCCGCTGAAAGTTTAGTATATTGTAGACCAAACTCCTTCAGATCAGGGGCTATGACATTTTTGATCCTCTTAGCGTTGAAAATTTTTAGACATTTGAGGTTGGTAAAAGTGAAGCACTTCAGGTCCACTACATCTGCAGACTCAAATCCTCTATAGAGCCTTTTTTGTGCGTAAATCTCAAGTGTGTCCAGCCTTGTTGTATCTATAACTGATAGCATATTATAAAGCTCCTCAATGTCATCGTTTTTAATGATCAGAGTACTTGCATTAGAAATTTCAATCCAGACGTGAGAACCAAGAAGGACGTTTTCCAACCTTAACGTTGTACTGCGTGGCACCACTGTGATATTGTCTAGTGTCTTCCCTTTGATTTCCACAATGTCCTTGCATGGAAGACGGCTTTTCCTCTCTAAGACCACCTGGGCAGAGAGAACACAAAACGAGTTAAAGTCAGCTGCGCTGTCCAATATAATCCTGCACTTCATGGCACGATCATCGAACTTCGTGCGGTAATTATGGACAATTTCCCACAGGTTTAGCCTTGTTCTATTCCGTTTCACTTCAAAAAAGTATTCAGCATCATATTTATAAGGAAGAGTTTCAGGGGGGAAAACACCATATACCTCTAAACCAGCTTCTTTCATCAAGTGATAAAATTCAGACTCTCTATCATCCGTTCCAAATACAAAGAAATGACTCAAGAGCTCATGGGTTTCCGGTATTGCTGCTAGCGACATGAATGTTTTGGAGTCATGTTCTGACAACACGAGGTCAAAGACTTGGTATGCCACCTCGAAGGGCAAATCAACAAATCCTGCGGCCATTGTGCTTTTAATGGCTTTTGTTTAGACTGTGGTGGTGGGACTGAGAAAAAAAGGGGGGTTAAGAAGAGAGGAAAAAAGCAAAATCCTCATCTTTTCTATTTCCGACTCGTTGCAAATATTTCGGGGTTTAACGGTTTTATGGCACGAAATTAGTACTACAGAAGCTGCTTTTTAGCTGTCAGCATTAGTTTTATCAGAACAATTCCACACAAAGGAAGCAGAGATGGGCAACGTGAGACTTTCGCACCATGAGCCAAGTAAAGTACAGCAGCTGTCTGGTGAGCTACTTGTTGCCGGGTTCATGGGTGCGTTGAAAGGCGGTGTGATTGGTGTTACAACGGGCTTGTTACTACGAATCTTGAGTCCAACTTATAGAACGGCAAGAACACAAGTAAAAGTGTTCTATCACGCTACATGGGTCAGTATGGGCGCTGTGTGGTGGGCGGAGAAGCAGCTGCTCCAATTTGAAGAGAGAACGATGGTTGAGGAGCAACAGAGAAGGGCAAAACTGTTGGATGAGGCTGC
>JAJMFO010000038.1:0-72412 GCA_030574715.1 Xingzhongia strasburgensis
ATTGTAGTCACGTGATACCGTGCGCGAAAATTTCCCGATTTGAAATAAAATTATGCCTCATGTTAAACTAAAGTTTCTCTCTTCTCTGTTGACCTTTTGATAGAGTTTCTTGCTTCGATATTAAATATGGATTCTGTTACGCCCAATATAGACCCACAGGTCACTAGATTTTTTTTCATACGTCATGGACAAACAGAACATAATATAAAAAAGATCTTGCAAGGTCATCTAGACACATCGTTGAATGCTACTGGAGAAGAACAGGCAAAATTAGTAGCGGAGAGATTTGCTGATTTCCCCTTGGATGTTGTTTACTCTTCTGATCTGACTCGTTGTGTCCAGACAACTAATGCGATTGTTGCTAGAAGACCTCGTGAAGTCATTAAGACTGATCAGTTGAGAGAAAGACATATGGGAGTTATCGAAGGTATGCATATTGACGATGCTATAAAGCATGGAGAGGAGAACGGGAAGGATTATAGAGAGTTTGGAGAAGGATCCGATGAGTTTTTGAAAAGATTGGATAAATTCATGATCGAGCTTGAGAAGAATACTAAAGGTTTGAAGAATGTGGCAGTTGTAAGTCATGGTGGGACCATAAGAACTGTATTGAAGCTTGTTGGTATGCAAAAGGCATATGTGGTTTATAACACAAGTGTGACAGTGATAGATGTTGATGAAAGTGGAGTATGGACTGTTAAAAAGGTGGGTGACTTCGAACATCTAGGTCTACAAGATGTGGTCATTGATCAAAGAGTGAGATAAATGTTTACTGATAGATTAAGTTATATTACAATAAAATTATAAACTCTGGTGCATGGTGTACTTCTTCAGTTGTAGGTGGAAATGACTAGCTCCTTTATGGTTGACATCACTACCGAATGTAGGCCAGAATAATCTTGTGAGAAGATCTCATGAGGATCTCTTGATCTTCCTGTGCGGCGGTTAGGTAATAACAAAGTGGTCTTTGGGTGGAGAGCTGTCTCGCAGAGTATATATACCAGTCCTGAGAAAGATATTTCCACATATACGTACACTAAACTGCTCACGTTCACTCTTATAGAACGGTCAGCTCTGGCTGATGAAAGCTGATCTCTCCAGTCTACAGCCAAAAAGTATCACAAAGGATCATCAATTTCAGATTAAAGTACACTCTGGCTGTATGATTGGCCCTCTGGAATAAAGAATAGCGGCGAGAAGATCTGGTAAAAGGTGAAGAGATCGGCACGTAAAGAATGATCTTCACTAAAAGCGAAAAAACACCACACATCTTCAGATCCACAGACGTTTAACCAACGGCTCAAGAACGCTCTAAAAACCACCAGATCACCATCTCTCCGAGCCCTGTGCCCAATCACAGACCCTCTACCGATCTTCAACTCGGGCCAAATGGTGGATCCCCATAGTAAATCAGCTCTTAAGTATGGCAGGATCACCAGGTGCTACGTAACCATTGTATGACTATAAATAACGCTGGGAAGCCCGTTCTTTTGCAGAGAGTGAGGTGTCGTAGTTGGCAGTTTGTTGGAGTTTCCGTCTGCTTTTGAGTCATATACCTTTCTTCAAGAACAATACTGATTTTATTTGTTAAAGCCACAGGAAAATCAGCACAACATATTATCTCCAGGTATTAATCATCACTATCATCACCGAGAGAATTCAAGTTTGCAAAGATGTTTACAGGGCTAGTCGAGCATATCGGGACCATCGAGTCCTTTACACAGGATTCTGAGAGCAAGAACTACGTGCTCGTGATCAAGAACGCTGCACCAATCCTTCTAGATGCGCATATTGGTGACTCCATCGCTGTTAACGGGGTCTGTTTGACCGTCACGGCCTTTGATGAAAGCACTTTCACCGTTGGACTGATCCCAGAGACGCTTAGAAGAAGTAATCTGGGCTCATTGAAACATGGAGACCAAGTGAATCTAGAAAGAGCCGTTGCTGGTGATGTGAGATTTGGTGGCCACTATGTTCAAGGTCACGTTGACACCACTGCTGAGGTTGTTGGGATGGATAGGGACGAAAACGCTATAGATTTCACCTTCCAGATTAAAGATATGGAATACATCAAGTTCATTGTGGAGAAGGGCTTCATCACCCTCGATGGTACAAGTCTTACTGTTACAAAAGTTGATCACCAAAAGGGAACTTTTGGTATCAGTATGATCAAGCACACTCAGGAAGTTGTCACTTTACCAATCAAGGGCCTTGGTGGTGTTATCAACGTTGAAGTCGATGTCATGGGTAAATTGATTGACAAGCAGATGGAGATGTACATGAGTAACATGGAATCCAAGCTCGAGAGTATTGTGGAAAAGGTCTTGGCCAAGAAATCCTCTAATTAAATCGGTACTACTGTAAGTGTAGGTGATTTGAGCTGAGAGCGATTCTGGTTGCTTTCTACTCTCTACTCTTCCTACACTTTAGCTCAGGTATATCATAGTATAGAACTCCATGTTAATATGAACGAAAAAGAAAGAAAAAAAACTGTAAACCATTATCAAATACCTCCTCTAGTAAGTACTCTTATAGAAGCGTCATTCGTATCATCAAATATCCAATTCAAATAGTTCCTCCATGGCCTGTTTGTACTCTTCATAATCACACCCGTATTTCTTACCTTCATATCTCACCAAAGAAACATCATCCAAAGTCCAATCATCGCCATACACTCCTGACTTCTGCACGCAGTTTGCAATTGTCTCCTCTTTGTCCCAGCCTTGCTCTACTGCAACATCTGGTAAGAATGTTGCAGAGTGGGTTCTTCCATGGGAGTGAACCTTAATACGAACGCCGTGTTTACCCAATTCCCAATCCATAGCATCGTCAGCCTGTTCAAAATTCTGTAATACTGTAATGGAACAGCTTAGACTTGATAGTTCGTTTTCCTTCATGGGACGGAACCTTGTGTCTTCGAAAGCAGCAATTTGGGCATATTCAGGAATACCCCTTGCGAGTTTCATATCGCTAAATGTACCAATACACCCACGTAACGTCTTTGAATTGGTTTTAAAATTCTTTGTATTCCATGTGACAAACAATGGATGACTCTCTGAGTCACTCAACGACGTATTGGTGGCCTTAATGAAATCTTTCAAAGTGAGTTTTGGCATGTTCTTATGGAAATGTGCATCAAGTGTGTAGAATGCGAATAAAGGATACGGATGGGCCATTTTTGATACTGCGAAATGAAGTTTAGAGAATGTAATGATTCAAAGTAGTAGTATAGGGCCTAATTGGTTACCGTGAGTACTAGTGGTGAAGAACTGACTTCAGCAAATACTAATGGATGTGGCAAAGGGGGAAAAATTCCGTCCTGATTATAATTTTGACACATATACTGAACAGCATAGAATTGGCAGAATAGTTCAATAATAGCTTATAGCTTTCTCATTCCTTCTATTTTAAGAGACAATTGAGACTAGTGAAGGTTTTACGCGCTTAACTAATCTTCAAGTTTTGCATATATGTCTGCCCTTGAAACAATCTCTGTGCACTTGAATAGTTCTCATAGAATATAAAATGACAATGTCTGAGGCACCACAAAACACTCTCATTTGCAGCCAGGAGTATCGGTACTAGGTGGACAAATGACAATTGCTTAATATGTATCTATTACGCTATCATAAATGTTCAGAAAGAGTCCAAAATTTTCAGATTTAGGAGCTAGGCTTGAAGGCTTCGTACTACTTGTTTGATTTCTATCACGCACCAAACCTTGACATTACTGTAGAAACCACGCCAGTATATTGGTAAGCTCAACGAACACTCCTCTATGTTTTATACGCCTAACCCTAAGAGCTTCTGCTTTCTCAGAGGACAGCTGGAAAAATATTCTCAACCCCCCTTTTTTTCACTCTAAACATGTACATTTTATTTAAATCCGACTATATCCGAAGAGTTTATCTTAATAGAAAATGAACACTTTGATGTAAAATAAACTAATAAGTTGGGAATAAAAGTGTTGTAAAACCTCAGGGATTTCTGCTACTTATCTAAATCTAGTACGTTTGTTTTCGTGACATTGATATGCACTATTCGATCAAGGGACCGATGTTTTCGTTTGTCACCAAATGGAAGATCTGAGGTCTCACTTGCAGTTTAGGTGAATAGACGAGAATCTACTCCAATTTTACACACGACTTTATGAAAATCAAGAAGATAAGGCTGGAATCCAAGGTGCAAGTGCCATAGGTAGCATATGAACTTCTCGATGTCATATTTGTAGCCGATAGTAGTGAGAAGGGCAGCTATTACAGTGATATAAAGTGCAAATTCCTAGCTAGCCCCCATAAATTGCTGACTATATCTGAAATAAGTTTGTAAGCTATAATGATTTCAAAGTTAATAACGACACTATTGACATCTCTCTATGTGGCTTCTATGGCCTTACCAACAACTCAGAATCAATCAACAGGGATGGTGGCCTTAGGGCGTGCTGGTGAGCCTAGATGGGTGAAAGGCTTGTGTCATGTTGATATTTTCCCAAGTGAAGAGATTATCAACAACTCAACACTCAAAAAACCCTCATGGGCTGATAACTACGACTTCATTGGATTTGAAGATCGTGACTGTCATCGTATTCCAGAGTACATTGCTTTTGCCCCTGATTATTATGATCCAGATACTTTGTTGAAATTGATGGTGTTCTCATATGGTGGTGGAGGTGGCCTGAAATTTGGATTCATCTCTCATTGGGATAATGTTCTTGAACAGAATCCAGAGTTGATGGAAATAGTTGAAGAGTTCTGGGAAAAAGGTAAAGTCAAGGAACTCATTCCTATACCTACAGACATCGATCTGGTTGAGTGAACCCTCATGTTTTTTAATATATATCAACCACGAGCATGAGTTTTCTATTTCTCACTATGATAATACTTATCCACTTCAATCATGTACCTACCTTATGCAAACATTTATGACATTCTATAAACAAACATTTATGACATTATATCCGATTCACTTTGTAGTTCATATGTCACTTAGCTCATATGGCATGCCCAGCTGCCAAAATTTGGCTCCGCAAAGGCTTTCCCAACCGCTTCAAAAGATAAATTCCTAAGTTTCCCAAAACAGTCTCATATGAGCTCCTTTGAGTGCTCCTTTATTTGAGTTGACTGGCTGTTTTACGCCTGAGTTTTGAGGAAGAGCCAATAAATGGTAAGCGCAGCATCTATTTTTTCAGTGCCCGTATCATTTTTTTGGCTCATCGCTTATGTCATGATTCTCTGCAAAAAAAGTTTTACTATACAAGAGTTGTAGTATCTCCTTTTATTCAAAGCTCTGTAAGCTTTTTGGTTGGGAAAAGAGCGGATTCGTTATGGCAAAAGTGCAAAAGACCAAGCCACAGAAGCGTTACACTTTTGCTTCCTTCAGGGACCGCGTTGAGAATATCCGCATCGAGCCCTCCAAAAGACTCACAAGAAGAGCTTTTGATGAAACAGAAACATCGCATTTCCTTTCCACTTTAGAGAGATGGGTGGAGTTCAATCGTTCAGGTAACTTCACAGCATTTGCAGACCAAGTGGAGTCGATCTCACAGACTTTACCACAAATTTTGCATTACAAAACCAAGATCTTTGATCTCTTGGTGGTACATATATCCAAAAAGGACGCTTTATCATTGCAACCTCTCTTGGAGTTGTTAACGCAATTTGTGCACGATTTGGGTCCTGATTTCATGGAGTTTTATGAGCGGTCTGTGACCCTGATTACTGATTTGGCTTTAGATGGTGAATTCAACACCTCGGATACTTTGGAATGGGAGTTCAACGCATTGGCATTTTTATTCAAATATCTATCCAAGATTTTATCGCAAAACCTGATACCTACTTTTAACCTCTTACTTCCTTTGTTCAACTCCAATGATCACGTTGAAAGGTTCTGTGCTGAGGCATTATCGTTTTTGCTAAGAAAAGCGAGTCAGGAAGAACTATTGAAATTCATCGCTGTTGCCTTTGAGAAGATCGATGACACCTCTTACAACAAAACCATCTCTATTCTGTTTACAAACACCATGATCTCCACCAATGAAGCTATTCACTCAAAATCATCCATAATATTACGCTCTCTGCTGCAGAGGCTGGATTCGGACGAAAGTTGTTCCATCTTTTGTGATGTCCTGCTGAATATCATCAACTATGGGTCCAAAGAAGCTGTTAAGGACATTTACACTTTAGTGCTCTCGGTCTTAGAAGACAAGAGACGAGACAAAAGTTTTAGAAACCACTACTTGAAAATATTGACTATTTTGGTATTTTCAGACTCTGGTTTCAAAGTTCCTGACTGGTCATTGATCACCACTGCTATCACAAACTTCACTAATAATATTTCTTTTGAGAGCTTAAATGATGATACCAAAGAACTTATGATCCATTTGTTTGCCTTCTTCGTGCGTAACGCTGAAATTCAAGCTTTGACAAGATTTCACACAACATTATTCAACTATGCATTGTCCTTTGACTATTTATTTTTGCCTTTCATTACCATCATTTTGAATCTTACAAGGGAGAAGGCATTGAAGTTTTCCGGGAAGTATGTTCAGGAGTTTTTGAACAAGTACGGGGAGCAAAATTCTGAATCTGTTGCTTATTTCATTGAAGTAATGTCGGCGAAAGATCTCATCACTGTCAAGGAGGACTCTTCCAAACTGAGATTTGTCATTCCATCCAAATTCGCATCAAAAATCAATCAACAACTGGATGATTTTTCTGAGGTTGATGATTTACTCTCAATTCATTGGCGAGTACTCATCCTATCCTATGCTTCTGATGCTGACTCTAAGATCTTGCTCAATTTGTTTCAGAAAGTCAAATCTTCCGACTGTGCTCTATCAGGCTTTAAGATCGCTGTTTTGTCTGAAATCTTTGCAGTTTTGGCTGGTAATAAGTATGAAGGCACTTATGAGCTTTTAGAAGAGAATTATGACTACCTATATATCAATTCTGCATTCATTTCGAGTACAAACCAATACATTAGAACTCATCAGAAAAGCAAACCAGATGATTCATCTGCTTTCATTCATCTTTTATCGGACAACTTGGTGGCTCCAGATCATAGATTGAGACATGAGTCTTTACAATTGATCGCCGCTCTTTCTTTGAACCATGACGATACCTTATATGATATTGCTAATCAATCAGACATCATTGAGCAAATCCCACTAGATCTTTCAAATGGTCGTGATATCGGTATCAGAATGAGAAAGTTTGCCATGACTTATAAAGCTGTTGAGTCCTCAAATGATTTGAGATCAGAAGTTTACTTCAAATTCTTGTTTGGTCTTTTGACTAATCAGTTCTCTCCATCATGGAACGCTGTCTATGAGGCTTTACCGATCACTTTTGAGAAAAACAAAGCTCTTGTTTGGGAGCTGACCTACAATTACATCATTGGCGCTTATAAACCCATCGAGTTTAGCAGTGCTCTCTCCAGTGACTATGAAGAGCTTAAAGCTTCTTGGACAATCATTGACCAAAGAATGGCTACTATCATCAATTACGGGAATGAGGTCTTACTTCAATACTACAACAAGGAGAACTCTCTGTTGAAGGAAGCTGAAGACAGCTATGGCCCTAAGTCTATAACACCACTGATCAGAAGTCGTGCAATTGAGGTGCTGAAGAAGATTCCCCAATTGGCTGAGGAGAACTCATCGAAGGTCTCTGATTTTGTCTTAAATGTTGTTGGCGAAAATGAAGATGACGAAGAAAAGTTTTCGGGTTCAGGGTTGGAAAAATTCAGTAGAAAGGATATGAGTTCATTAATTGGATTATTCGCTAGTTTCAAAAAGCTGAAAAATGCGCCAAGAAGCGATGAGTTATATGCAAAGTTCCTAAGACTGTTGTCAAGTAAGAATGCTGAAATCAGAAAGATCTCACTGGATTGTTTGCTGAATTTCAAGAATAGTCATATCAATAAATATAGAGATACCTTGAACAACCTTCTTGATGATGCTATGTTTCGTGATGAGATTCAAAAGTTGACATCTAAAGAAGATTCTCCTATTGAGGTTGAAGACAAGGACGCTGTCATGGAACTGATTTTGAGAATTGTTTTCGGAAGAGCTCAGACTGCAACCAATCAAAAGACTACAAAGAAAGGTTTGAAGTTTTCTGCTATTTCGATATTACCGACTTTCGAGACTAAATACATCGTGGACTTTTTGAAAATTCTTGTGGAAAAGATCTATCAAGGTGATGAGATAATGGACTTTGATGATATTGCACTTTCATCAATCACTTCATCTTCTTTGAGAAGATCTTTGGGATTCTGTAATCTACTTACTGATATCATCCATACACTGGGAGAAAAGTTCAAAGAGTTGTTGCTAAGTCTCATGAAACCTCTGATCTACACTTTGGTTTGTGCTGAGACTGTCATTGGTGCTGATATTGAAGACCCTCAGATCAACTCAATTGCACGTAATGTGAGACAGTCCGGTACCAAAGACTTGTTAATCTTATTCACCACTCTATCCGAGTATTCCTTGGATGAATATATCGAAGTGATTTACGAGAAACTTTTAACTCCAAGATTTGCTCTTTTTGAAACTGAGAATTTGCAACAACCTTCTTCTCTATTGAGACTTTTGATATCGTGGTCTGAACATAAACCATATTATGAACTTTTACTGATCAATGATCTTGAACCTGCTAAAAAGGTTGTTTCTTTGCTGTACAATCAAAATGCAAAAAGTGCTGTCGTTTCGCTAGTTATTGATTTCTGCAAAAACATTTTAAAGAACTTGAAGAAGTCTAAATTCAACAAGCTCACTGATTTCATTGCTACCACCGTTTTTGAGACTTCGGAGAACACTTTGACACGCTTTGTTGACCAAGACATCAGTACCAAGTCCATTGAACTATTGCTGATTTTGGTTGAAAATAAGTATGTTAAGGATCAAGAGAGAAGAAGTAAACTAGTCAACTTGGCCACACAATTATTGGAAAAGCCGGGCTCCCAGCTTTCAAAAGACAGTAAGATGCAAGTGCTCAAAACACTCAAGGCTTTGATTCAAGAAACTGAAGGTGGATTTGAGGATATACAGCATCTATACGAGGTATCTTCAAGATTCTTGAAGTTTTTCACAGATAGACAACAGCGCGAGGTACTGGTCGAATTGCTGGTGGAAATTGGAAACAAGTTCACAGATTACGCTAAAGTTGGTGAGCTTGTTCGTGATATGAACTCTTTTAAGAGAATGGAGGAGATTGATTACGACAAGAGACTCGACGCTTTCAGAGAGGTCAATGAAGTGGAATATGAGAATTTTTCGCACTTACAGTTCCTGCCCATTCTGAACAATGCTTTATTTTTCATTGCATTTGACGATTTATCCATCAGAACTAACGCTGCTTATACACTGAGAAGATTTGTTGATGCCCTTTCTATGGTTGAAGAACCTGAGAAGGATATGGTTCAACTTTTCAAAAACCTTCTGCTATCTAATCTGAGAGTTGGCTTGAGACATAAGGATGAGTTTGTTCAAACTGAATATATTGGAATCTTGGCGCATATTGTCTCCAATGTCAGGTTTGTTGATGATTTCAAGGATATGGAAATCTTATTGGTCAATAACGATGAAGAGGCTAATTTTTTCACTAATATCAACCATATTCAGATCCACAGACGCCAAAGGGCTATAAGAAGACTTGGTCAAATGGCACCTCAGATTTCTGGTGCTAATATTGCCCACTACATTCTTCCAATGGTTGAACATTATGCTTTTGTATCCGATGAGAAACTACGTAATGTTTCTAATGATACCATTGAAACTATTCAATCATTAATCGCTTGTGTCACTTATAAGCAGTATTTGGCAATTTTCAAAAGATATTTGACTGGTTTGAAGGATGGCAGTGCCACCTTGCGTGATTCGGTCAATTTGATTGTCACAATCTCCAAGGCTCTGCTGAAAACCAAGAGAGAAAATCTTCAAATGGAAGGACTACCAAAGCAAGAACTGTTGGATGTGCAGATTGAAAGTGAGTTGATCAACAAAATCACTGCAGCTTTGAACAAGCAGGATGAGGATACTATCATCAGGACGCCTTTGATCGAAGCAGTTTCATCCTTGGTTCTTTGTTTATCAGAGGAAAGAATCATTCTCATTCTTCCTGGTGTTTTGACCAAGATTTGTCAAATATTGCGTGCTAGATCTGATGGTTTACGTGACGCTGTGAGAAAGCACCTTGGTAGGGCTGCAAACACTCTTGGTGCTAGATACATTAGATTCATTATCAAGGAACTCAAAACTGCCCTTGCAAGAGGTCCTCAAATTCACGTTTTGGGTTTCACCGTGCATGGACTTGTCTCCTCTATGGCATTTGAGCATGGTCAGTTGGACGAATCAGCTGGTCTAATTATGGATATCATCATGGAGAATATTTTTGGTTCTACAGGTCAGGAAAAGGATGCTGATGGTTATAGGACCACTATGAAGGAAGTTAAGAATAATAAGAGCTTCGATCTTGCAGAAATCTTAGCTAGAAACATCAGTTTGAGCCAGTTTCATCATATTGTTGAGCCCGTCAAGTTGCTATTGAAGGAGAGAATCAATTTCAAGGTTCAACAAAAACTAGATGAGCTGTTGAGAAGATTTGGTACAGGTACCCATAAAAACATTGCTAATAACTCTCCTGAAATGCTGGTTCTTTGCTTTGAGATCTTTGGTGAATCACAAAGAGATTTCACTAGCACTTACAAGAAAAAGGAAGTTACTGAGTCTGAAAGTCATTTCCTGGTTCAGCTGACTGCCAAAAATCAGAAGGTGGAATTTGAAAGTTCAGTCTATGTCGACACTTTCCAGAAGTTTGCCCTAGATCTGCTCAGAACAACGTTAAGCAAAAACCCTGCTCTGATTTCATCTGAAAACTTGAGTGGTTTCATTCCTTTTTTCGAAAGAGCTTTGGAATCTGAAAACGAAGTTGTTCTTGTGAACTGTTTGAAAGTGATTGGGTTGATTATTTATGTCGATTTCAGGGAAATAGAAACTGATATCTTCAAGAAATGTGCTAGAAAGTGTCTATCTATCATAAAGAACTTCCCGACTACTGATTCCGAATTATGTCAAGCTTGTTTCAAATATTTAGCCTCTGTGATTCGTCACAGAAATGAGTTGGTCCTGAAAGAAAACTCTTTGGGATATTTGTTGGTCAGAATTCAGCCTGACTTGAGCAGCTCTGGTCTACAAGGACTGGCTTTCAGCTTCGTGAAGGCAATAGTTTCCAAACGTGTCGTCATACCAGAGGTCTATGATACTATGGATAAGATCAGGGAAGTTATGGTCACAAGTCACAGCAAAGAGAGAAGAGATATGTCGAGAAGTATCTACTTTCAGTTTTTGATGGAGTATGATCAAGGTCGTGGTAGATTGGAGAGACAGTTTAAGTTCCTTGTTGACAATTTGAGTTATCCAGCAGAATCGGGTAAACAATCTGTAATGGAACTATTGCATCTCATTTTGAATAAATCTGGAAAGGATTTGCTTGAGGCGTTGGCTTCATCTTTTTTCGTTGCATTATCTAAGGTGTTGATCAGTGATACTTCGACAAAAAGTAGGGAAATGTCAATTGCTTTGATCACCACTATATTTGAGAAGTTGGGCACCTCTCCTTTCGAAAAGTACATCCAAGGCTGGCTGAATTCTCAAAACTCCGCTCTGCTAAGGTGTTCTTTACAATTATTCAGAATGAGGGTCAAAGTTGAGTCTTTCGATTCTGAGAACCCTTTGGATCAAGAAGTGTTAGATCATATCAAGGAAGTTCTGGTCAAGTCCAAATCTGAATCAGAAGTAGAGGTTAAATGGGAGTTGCTGTACTCCAGTATATCTTGTCTGTCGCTGATTGTTGAGAAAGATCATACCCTTGTTCTTCAAGACGAAAGTCTCAAAGAGGGCATTATTCAGTGTTTGTTATTCCCTCATTCTTGGATCAGGCTGGCCTCAAGTAGACTGGTGGGTGGACTGATGTCGCTTCAGAAGATTCACAATATCTTCAGTGCCTCCAATCTGCAGGAAATAGGCTACAGACTGTTTCATCAGCTGAGAGCTCCAACAATTGACGACAATATTGGCTCTCAGGCTGTAAAATCGTTGACTTCCGCTTTAATATTTTGGGAGGCTAATGACCTTCACTTCGATAAGAAACTTCATGAACTAGAAGCCAATAACAAAGACGATGGAGATGAACTAAGTGAGGAAAGTGTTGATCTTTCGATGGGAACATGGGCTGTCGAACAGGCAAGTGGGATTATTAGATCTGAGCGAAGTCACATCAATGCTAAAAAGTGCTGTATTCAATTTCTAGCTATGTCAGTTCAGGTTTTTTCAAAGGAAAAGATACTCACCGTCAGCGATAAACTGATACTTCCTCTATTTGTTCTGACTGAAAAAAATGCTGACACTGATGCTAAAGAGGACTTGCAGAACCTGGCCATTGAGTGTTTAAAAATTATTGAGGACAAGATTGGAGTGAGTGATTATACTGCAAGCTACTCGAAAGTCGGACAATTCATTACGAAGAGACGTCAAGAGAGAAGAACGCATAGAGCTAGGTTGGCAGTTACTGCTCCTGATGTCATTGCTAGAAGAAAGATTAAGAAGCATGAGCGTACAAGGGAAAAGAGAAAACATGAGAAAGATGAAAGCGGTTATTACCATACAAAGAAGAAAAATAGAAGATGATGAAAAGCTGTTAATATAGAGAATATTTGTTAGTTAGTCAATCTGTAGTTTAAAATCATGGAGTAAAGTTATATGTGCTACGTGCTAGAGCAAAGCTACCTATCAAAATAATCAACCCATGTAGAAATATTATCAGTTGGATAAGCTATACAGAAATCTAGAAAGAAAAAGACTCTAGAGAGATCGGAAGACGAGAAAGTCAAAACTCAGAATAGCAAATAGGCAACAAAGACCACTAAGGACGATAATGTTGCAGACAGCTTGTTTGCCGAGCCTTCGAATGTGGATAAAGTGAGAGGGAGGGAAGAGCTTGAGCCGGCTAAAGAACTTTCAGAAGAATAGGCAACGGTTGAGATTGTCTGCAAAAATGGTGAAGTCACTGTAGAGCTAACTTCACTTTTGCTTGAAGTACTATCTGTAGTAAGGCCAGCATTTGAGGTTGTCGCAGATGGTGAGTCCGTAGCAGTGTGGTCATATAATGGTGTTGTACTAGCCTTCGCAAAAGAAGAAATTTTTGGAAGAGCTGTCAAAGAGGGTGATAATAACAAAGATGAAGATGAACCAGAGGTGCTCAAAGTATCGAAAGGGGTTGAAGTAGAATCTGAGCTTGTAGTAATCAGATCACTCGAGGTTGGTGCCAAAACTCCACTTGTTTGTGTGCTGAAGTTGTCTCCAGAAACCATTGAAGATGATCCAGCCCTTTTTATAGTGGTATCCTGGGTTACTACTGGAGATGAGGACTCTGGTACGACAGTGTTGAGTGAGGTTGTTGAGGCAGCAGAAGACGCAAGGGAGGTCTTGAGAGATTCACTAACGGTATCAACAAGCACAGTGGTAGCTATGGTAGTGGGGAATGTCCTTGTGGTTGATATGGTATTGGACAGCGAGGATGATGAACTTGGATTGAATGTGAACTTTGAAGCAGGAGTTTCCACCACATCAGTGACAACACCATCAGTTCCAATAGTCAAATAAGACGAAGTGAATGTTCCAGTCCATGGGATTGTTGTGGTGACAGTGTATGAGACAGGGGTATATTGTGATAAGTTACTGCTAGACGGGGTCTTCATGGAACTAGAAGACAAACTCGAATGGTCATCAGAGATAAAAGTGATTCCAGTAGACACCCCTGGACTTGATTCGGCAGTCGCACTGGAAATCGTAGTTGAGATGGATGATGATTCAGTTGGTCCAGTGATAGCGCCACTTTGAGCAGTTGAGGAAAGCGATGATGTGAAGTCATATGTCGTTGAGATTGTGCTTGTAAAAGTAGGGGAAGGGGAAGTGCTGCGCCCAGTGCTAGAAATTGTGGAAGAATCAGTAGAGCCAAAAAGTGATAACCCACCTGAGGATGAAGAATGATATCCGTTGGAGAAACTTGAGCCTCCCAAAGTGGTCGAAACAGATGAATATAGTACGTTTGACGAGCTTGGTATATCGGAATCAACACTTGATGTCGTAACAGATTCTAAACTTTCAGGTGACGAGATTTCAGATAAGCTTTGGGAGCTAGTGCCAGATTGAGAAGTAGCGTATGATAAAGAGCTTGATTGCAAACTTGAAGAGTCAGAAGGAGCTTCAAAAGAAGAAGAGGGCTCAGGTGTTGAAAAAATCGTGCTCATGGAAACAACACACGAAGGACATTCTGAGTCAGTGCTGGAAACAAATTCACTTGAGCCGTTAGTCAACCCGGAAGTTGATGAGCTTGGGGCAAAAGTTGAATATGAAGATCCTGGTGCCAAGCTTGAAATATCCACAGAACGAGACACCCCTGAAGTCACAAGACCGGAGGTTATATCTAGAGATCCAGAATCTGATTTTGAACTTGATTTGCTTGATGAGACAGAAGAAGTAACAGAGATTGAAGAGCTCGAAGAAACTAATGGAAATGAAGATAGAGAGCTTGGAGCAAATGAAACGATACCGGATGAGCCAATGTCCGAGGTGATCTCTGAATAAGGAGGGGAGGACAGGCTTGAGGTAGAGGAAACTGAAGTAGTTGATGAGCTAATACTTGAGCAGTCTGGACAAGCAGAGGCCAAGCTCCTGCTGGTTGATAAAGAATACGAGACCAAACTGGTAGAAGAGATAGCAGAATCAGATGAGAGTGATGACCCAACTGATGGAATTGTCGAGCTAATACTTGAGCACTGTGGACAAACAGAGATCGAGCTGCTGATTGGAAAGGAATGGGAGCTGGAGATTTCTTCTGTGTGACTAGCTGTAAACGACACGGTGCTCGTGTCCGATACTGAACAAGAGAAGCTATACTCTGCTGCAGAGGATCCACGAACAGAACTTGACTTTGCAGTGTAAGACTCACTCTCTGGATTTCCCCCCGAGGAAGAAGTACCTGTATATATGGCTGGGGTGGAACCAGTTTGAGATACCCCAGAAGAATATCTAGCCTCTGATGAAGGTACATCAAAACTCGAAATAGGTGGGACAATGGTGGACGTAGGAACTGCTGGAGATGATGAAGCGCACAATGAGCACGATGAAAAAGTATCCGAAAGTTTCTCAGAAGATGAAACACAAGCTGTAGTCAAAGAGGTTGATGACATAAATCTCACGCTAGAGGAGTTGCTGAAGCCCCCAAATGATAGCGAGCTAGAGCACTTAGAGGTTTGTGGGCTAGATGAGATTCCTAGAGAAGGAACGGTTGGAGAGCTCGTAGCAGACGCTTTAAAGCTTGAGGTAGAAGAAGACAGATCAGGTTTTGAAGAGGCACATGAAGTAGTTGGTATCGTAAATGTAACGAGAGAAGAGGACACAGAATAGTCAGCAGAAACACTCGACACAGTCCAATGAGATGAGTAATCGCTCGAAAAGCCAGCAGTGCTTTCAGAAGTAGAGGCACAAGGTGAAGTCACCAGTCCGGAAGAGGGCGATTTCGACAAGCTATAGGAGGTTTGTGAGCTAGATGAGACTCCTAGAGAAGGAACGGTTGGAGAGCTCGTAGCAGACGCTTTAAAGCTTGAGGTAGAAGAAGACAGATCAGGTCTTGAAGAGGTGCATGAAGTAGTTGGTATCGTAAATGTAACGAGAGAAGAGGACACAGAATAGTCAGCAGAAACACTCGACACAGTCCAATGAGATGAGTAATCGCTCGAAAAGCCAGCAGTGCTTTCAGAAGTAGATGCACAAGATGAAGTCACCAGTCCGGAAGAGGGCGATTTCGACAAGCTATAGGAGGTTTGTGAGCTAGATGAGACTCCCAGAGA
Source organism: Xingzhongia strasburgensis (assembly GCA_030574715.1). NCBI lineage: Eukaryota > Fungi > Ascomycota > Saccharomycetes > Phaffomycetales > Wickerhamomycetaceae > Xingzhongia > Xingzhongia strasburgensis. The sequence continues at coordinate 15,913 of JAJMFO010000038.1, forward strand.
AGGAACGCTTGGAGAACTCGTAGCAGACTCTCCAAAGCTTGAAGTAGAAGTAGACAGATCAGGTCTTGAAGAGGCACATGAAGTAGTTGGTATCGTAAATGTAACGAGAGAAGAGGACATAGAATAGTCAGCAGAAACACTCGACACAGTCCAATGAGATGAGTAATCGCTCGAAAAGCCAGCAGTGCTTTCAGAAGTAGAGGCACAAGGTGAAGTCACCAGTCCGGAAGAGGGCGATTTCGAGAAGCTATAGGAGGAGCTATAAGTTAATGATGACTTTGAAGCTGGGGAAGAAATTTCAGAAGACTGAAAAGTAGATGAGGTCCATATTGTTTCAGATGATGAGGAAGCAGTAGATGTACATGGTTGACTTGGATTCTGTGATGTGCCGGAACACAAAATACAATCACTCAAAGTTACAATAGATCCTAGTGAAGAAGATGATTCAGCAGAAATCCTCGAGAAAGATGAAGTAGGTGCCATGGATTTTGAGAACGTATCTTGACAGCTTGATTCAGTCTTTGAAGAAGAAATGTCAGATCTCGAAGCAGAGGGTGTAACAAAAGATGAAGATGAACCCTGGGAAGTCACAGAAGATGAGTCAGAGCAACTAGTACTAGGTATCGAGGAGCTTGACTTTGATTCAAAATCTGTAAGAGATGAAGATGGATAATCGGACACTTTTGAAACAGCAGATGAAGAAAAAAAGCTCGAAACAGGAACTGAGGAGCAAGGGGTCTCTGTACCCTTCGAAGAGAACAGACTTGACTTTAGTGAATAACTTTGGGTACCAGAAGAGGTGGCATCCGACAAAATTATTGAGGAGCAAGACGTTGATCTTGAGGAGTAACTCACAGGTGAAGAGGTAGTACAGCTTGAGACTTTTCCAGGTTTCGTAGACGATAATTTCGCAGGCGAAGAGGTGGTACAACTTGAAACTTTTCCAGGTTTTGTAGACGATAATTCCACAGGCGAAGAGGTGGTACAGCTTGTGACTTTTCCAGGTTTCGTAGACGACGGGTGATGATGAAAAGAAGACTTTTTAGAAGGAAAGTGAAAGCTTTTCGTGGACTTGTGCGGGAACAGATCAGAGCAAGAGGTAGATGTCTTGACATTCGAAGGGGTTGTCGATGGTGAGAAATAGGAGCTGGAGTTTTGCTCAGAAGTTGAAAATGGTGTCTTTGTCAAAGTCGAACAAGGGGTCTCAACAACTTCGGTAACAATCCCATCAGTCCCCGTTTGGAAATAGCTAGAAGTACCGGTTCCAGTCCAAGAAGTAGTGATAGTAGTGGTTGATGCAGGAACCTCAATAACCTCTGTTGTTCCACTTGAATCAGTAGTTAAGAACGAGCTCGTGTAGTCTTTAGACCAAGTAGATGTAACAGTAGCAGTAGTTGGTTTTGGGGCCTCAATAACCTCAGTCACAGTACCATCAGTTCCAGTAGTGAAATAGGTGCTCGTGTAGTAGTCGCTCCAAGTTGTTGTTTGTGTAACGGTGGAGTGCGGAACTTCGATAACTTTGGTAACACCATTACTCCCAGAAATAGTAATGGCGCTAGTGTAACTGTTTCCCCAAGTTGATGTAGACACTTCATAAGGTGTTTCAACAATCTCGGTAACAGTACCGTCGGCACCGGTGGTGAACGTCGTAGTTGTGCCATCGCCTGTCCATGGAGTTGTCGTAGTATAGGTTGACTCAGGAACCTGGATAAACTTTGTGGCACACTCAAAGAAACCTGTCAGCGATTGAGTGCTCGTATAACCCTTGGTCCAAGTAGAGGTGACAGTAACAGTACATGGTGTAGGAGTTTCCACGATTTTGGTCACAGTCCCGTCAGTACCAGTAGTCAATAAGGTGGTTGTGTAGGAACCGGTCCACTCAGTTGAAGTGGTGAAAGTGGATTGTGGAACATCAACAATATCTTCAACCACTGATCCTGATGTAGACAAAGTTGTAGTTGTATATGGGTATGTCCATGTACTTGTAGTTGTTGTGGTAGTCACAACACAGTTAGCTTCACCATTGACATTAGCCTGATATATGTAGTCGGACCAATCGCTAGAAACAGTTGATCCCGAAGGGGTAGTAAAAGCAGCATTGAGCTCATAATCACCACCAATGTTGACGTATGTAATTCTCATCGGATAGTATTTCCCGGCTTCCAAGGTGATTCCATCACCAGTGACCTTATTGTACCCATTGACAGACCATGTGTCAAACAGATACTTATCATCTTCCGAGTCAGTAACATCAGAGGCTTCGTTGCAGCAATCAAAGGCACTCCCTGCCCCAATAAACATTTCAATGGAGTCGTCCGCAATTGTAGAGAAAGTGTAAGTACCTGAGGTCTTTGCATAGAAGTAACCACTAAGTTCAACAACAAAATTTGAAATGGTGATGTTCACACCATAAATTTTACCGTAGTGAACGAAACCAGACGTTTGTGTTCCTGAAAAGTTCGGAGTGGTGACCCCTGAAGCGGAACCCTGAACCTTGTTTGCTTTGTAGCCTGAGGCCATGAACTTTTCGCTTGCTGAGGACACATCGTCTGAAAGAGTGTAATCGTAAAAGATGGCATTGAACCCCTTAGAAGTAAGCGAGTTGGACATAGGGCAAGCGCTAGCATCCGCAGTGGAACTAACCTTAGACGCGAGGACTAGCGAAAGAAATGTCCCCACCGTGGTTAAAGATTTCAACAACATCTTAGATAGTGTGTTTCAGGATTCAGCTTGTGGCCTTCGTTGTTCTCCATCCATTGGTGATGGGCTCCTCTTATAACAAAGCATCGAGGCAACAGCGGGAGAAATCTACGCACTTAACACATAGCACCTCGTACTGCTTATGTCTGACCAGAGCTGATCTTGCATACCCATAACCTCTCAAGCTGTCAGTTTCAAGTACCAAAATGCCACAAAGGATATTCACGATGTTCGCTTAATTGACCTTCAACAATCAGAGCAGAGCCTGCCAAACACGCCAATATAAGCCACAGAAGAAGCAGAGAGGACTGCAAGCCCATTAAGAGCATGACCGTAAGCCACTGGGTACATTTTTAGTGCGTTTCAAAAGCGGTGATGGTATTTCTCTTGTCATGTTGAAGATTGAAAATAGATCCAAATTTACACTGCCGCCAAAATGCGCACCGGTTTATTTTGCAAGAAATCAAGAAATCAAGAAGAACGGGAAAAAAAACATGGACAGAATTTTTGTGTCTTTCCAGCCAGTGACACAAAGTCATTTTGTTGCTGTTCAGAGAAGGACCGTGCTCCTACTTCAGAGAGAAGAGCATCGTGACGTGTACTAAGTTAGTTTGTATGGATCTTCTTGACTCTGCTATAATATCAAGCAAGTTAACCTCAACGACTCTTATTTTTGGAGATCCTGCTGCATATACTAGGCACACGATGCTTCGTATCACAGATACTAAATTACCCACATGAGCACATCCTTGAAATTTCAGAATTGGGCTAGATATACGGGCCCACAAAGCTCGAGTTTGATTGTTGGCGCTGCATCTTCATGTCAGATTTGTAGAAAAAATACGGCTCCTAACCTGTCAGCAGTGCTAAATTGCATAAGGTGTCAGTAATTTGTCCGTTTTTTTCTCTGATTGGCAAAGGTTTTAACTCTTTACAGGCAGTTTGTAAAGACTCGAGCATATCCGCTGGTAGCAACGCTCTTACAACTTGGTATTTCTCTAAGCTCAATAGCATTTATAGCCGACGTGAATCGCCTGTTAGCGACCTAACAAGGCGTCTCCTAAAACCGCAGATTCAGCAATATAAGCGAGAATAATCTCCGGTATAAACATATTCAACCCCAAAAATCTCTGGCCATCTTTAGGCTTGATTCTTGCTTGCTTGCTCAATGTTCGAACAATAGTACACATCTCGCCTGGATCGAAATTCCATAACAGTCCCAGATCTGGGTTGATTATGTGCGTCAGAAAATAAGTCACAGTGCATCACAAACGGATCTGATCTGTAATAATAGATCATAAACTTTCGATACGTAGTACTTAGCTTCTTAGCTTCTAAAATAAGCAAAGAAGCTTAAAGTGAATGTTCTGGAAGCTACGCTGGTCCTGAGAAAGTCTGTAAGCGTATAAAGCCATACTGGTCCTTTTGAGAAACCGTTTCAGTACCAGAAGATTTCAAAAGTCCATTGAAGGTATTCGATAGAAATCAATAATAACCAGTCTCTCTTCTATGGTGAAACAGAGTTTAGCTCTTTGAACTTTCATCGGTTCGCTGTCAGTTTTCCTATTTGACTCCTCAAGATCTTTGTTTGAAATTTTTTTCTTTCAACGTAGTAAATAACCGCTAGAGCTCGTGAAACTAAAGCCTTTAAGTTGCCAAGTTAGCTAAGGTGAAGACAACATATACAGCCGTGCTTCCACACAGCACTTTTGCGGCTTGGGCTGATCTAAAATTGAAACGTTCAAGCAGACGTTTGTGCTGCGCGGATATGCATAGATCTATTGTTTAGCCGAAATTGCGCATGGATCATGTACTTCCTTGTCTGAGAAATAGGCGAGAAATTAAGCTTTAGCTACGATTGCGTCGAGATGGAGTATCATGAGTAGCTTTCAGACTAAGCACTACCTGGAAGCAAGGTTTAGGCTACCCATAGGCGCACTAGAAAAACCACACTATGCACCGCTACGACTAGTGTCGTATAAAAATATCGATCAAGCAAGTATTGATTTGACCCTATTTCAGCTGGAGCTCTTCAACCAAGCTACCACTTGTGGAACAATATCATTGCTACCAGGGTTGAAGACACCACTATCGTGGCCAGAACCTGGGCTCATATAAGCATTCACGCCAGCAATTGCTGCCCAAGTTTCGATATCATCACGCAAGACCTCATTTTCACCATAAGAAACGAAAACATTGGAGGGTAAAAGTCTGTCCCAAGCAATATGATCTTTGGATGGACTCAATGCTAAAGTGGAAGCATCGTCACCGGCTAAAAATAGGCCAAAGTTCTTTGACAATTCACAGCTCATCAAAGGATCAGTTCCGTTATTTGTAATATATGATCCAGTGCACTCTGGCTGGATATTAACCCATGGCGAAAGCAAAATGGCTCCTTTGATGGGTTTTTGATCAGAGATACTCTTGACCCCTTCAACAGGGAATGCAAAATGTCTCAGTAGTCCCAACATCAAATGAGCACCTGCAGAATCACCAGCGAGGATAATATTGTTCGAAGATTTGGATAGCCAGTCATAAGTGAGAGCAATCTCATTCAGCTGAGTTGGGTATTTGACATCAGAGGAAGTTGAGTAGTCTATCATCAAAATAGAGAGACGTGAGTTTGCGGCTTTTTCATAGATAGAGTTCAATGTAACTGGAATGTTTGGATAGAGCCCTGTGAGATAGCCACCCCCATGTGCATATAGAATAACGGGATCACCTGGGTTTCTGTTATCAGCTCTACTCAGCCATACAAGTCGATTAATATCCACACCATCAACCATAAAGGAAGTGTTGAAACCTGGGAGATCACTCATCAAAGGCTTGACCATATTCAGTACGTCAGAAATCAGGGGTTTAACTAGACGTGAGCCTGTTAATTCTATATTTTCGAAATTCAGCTCAGGATTTGTTGGTGAAAGTGCTTCAAAATAGGCTGCTTGAAAGTCATCCATACTGAAAAAAGTAGTATTAGAGACTTGTTCATTAAGCTTATTCACTGGATCGTCTTGAGTTTGGCATTTTGCTTTCAAAGTAAAAAGACTAAGGCTTAAGGCTAAGAAATTCTTGATATTCATTTCGGTTCGGCTCCACGTTTTTTCTGTGATTGTAGGTACCCTTGGATCGGCCAAGAAGCTTTTCCATGTTGGGCAAATGAGAAGTATTTATACACCTACTAGAAAACACTCGAGAATAATGAAATGATCTACAATGGAATTGCGTACCAAAGGAAAGCAAACAGAAGTCAATATGAGAATAATTCATGTGGTTATTTTGGGACACTCCATGATCGGCACAAAGCATCATCTTTAGTTTCAAATCAGTAAATCCAACGTCAGTTCACCCTTTTGACTCATGACCATTGCAATTCCAGACATCACTAGTTTTTGGTCTCTGAGATAGTGACCCTTTACTCTTCGGAAATAACCGGAGTTAGGTGACTCGTGCATCATTTATCCATCATATGTTATATGAACCACAAAATCAAATATATACAAGGGCCCACAATAGGTTTCGAACTTGCAGCAAAAACAAACTTAACAATGGAAGATGAGTTCGCTCGAACTGTGAAGGTAAGACCCTCAGTCCACATAAAAGTTATTACAGTATGAATGTAATTTTAACTTGTGGTGTTTGGGTGGATGTCCGGATGCTTAACATCCCGACACCAAAAAGAAGGGATGGTAAAGCTATCAAAGGTATTTTGAAACACTTATTCAAAGACATACCACAGCTGTGAGTTATATCCAATAACTAGGCTTGACTAGACTTTCTCCACACCTCTGATGTACCTTTATCTCTAGATTTTGTACTAGTGGGTGCAGCCTCGGCGTAGTACTGTTATAAATGAACTTATTTAATACATAATATGTATATATTACTCTCGATCGAAGGTCTGAAAACCCCAAAAGAGGAGGACAGGCATCAAACTGAGCTTGATAACAACAACATAGGAAACTTTGACGTAGCCTTAACTACAACCGTCTCAGCTGCCTATTATCTTGGTAATATATGGCGGATTCTTTAGAATCGTAAAGCACATGCAGATTTTTATTGTTCAGACACGCCCAATTTGAACCTAGATCATGATCACTGAAGTGAGGCTGGGTACTGGGTGCCTCAAAGACCATGAAACACTTGTGCCCTGTGCCCCTGAGGGAGCACCAACTTTTGCGGTTTGAGGATGTAACGAAACTTTGGTATGCTTTATAGTACCAAAAATACTCCATATCATATATAGCCTACAGTTGAGAAACCTTATGCCAATATATTAACTAAAGCGAAACCCTTAATATACATCTAAAATTCTTAGTCGATAACACAATATTTTCAAACATTTTTATAGCCTAAGCTGAACAGTGAATCGAAAGAGACAAAAACATAGCAAACTATTGAAACCAAAAGCGAATAATATTAAAACTTATGCAAGACTATATCAATTCTTAGCGCATGAAATAGTTGTGTTTACCCTTTTGAGCTCTGTATTCATCACCACTTGGGCTGAAATTCCAATCAATTTCAACATCCAGTTCACGAGGATTGGTCGCATTTGGACGATTAGCCAAGGTCAGATCAATAGTTTCACCTTCTTTGACATCCAAGACATCATCCAAATAGAAGACAGCTTGTTTCCAGTGGGTGTAATTGGCATGTGGACCAGTAGAAAAATAAACTTCATTTTTCTTATCACCGTTGTATGGGAACCAAATATCAAACCAAGAAACAAGACCGTGGACGTAATCGCTTCTGTTGGCTTTCAATTGGAATTTTGAGAAGAAAGCCAAATCCTCTAGAGTAACAGTGTTGATATCAATATCAGCAATAGTGGCAGAAGAGGTAACAACGGTGTTGTTATCAACAGTATCCACTAATGGTTCAGCCATAGCGATATCGATGAATGGAGTGTAATCAAATCCATAAACGTTTTCCCAGAAATGAATCTTTTCATCTTTGTAAGCACCATCCTCAATACCAGCAACATGGATGGTAGCTCTATCAGGAAAGATTAACCCACCTTTTTTCAAATAACGGTCTCTAGCATATAGAACGGTATCCAACATACTTTCATATAGCAAAAAATAACCCATCCATTCACTGATGATGATATCAACTTCTTTGAAAGGAAGCTCAACGTCTTCTAACTTACCTCTAACCAACGTTATCTTGTCAGAGAAGCCATTTAGATCAACAATTTTTTGAGCCATCTCGATGATGTTGGACATATCGACAGCGATGACATGCTTAGCACCGGCCTGGGCAGCGAAAAGAGACAAAATACCTGTACCGCAACCAACATCTAGAACAACCTTGTCTTTGAAAAGATCTTTGTTCTTCATAATAGCTTGACGATAACTCAAAGTACGCACTTGATCTTTTAGCATTTCTTCGTGGATACCGAAATGGTCATAGGAGGAAAAGTAGTGCTGTTCGCTGAAGGGCAGAGTAGCCTTATCGGTAGCAGAGAGAGCAGCAGCAGTAGAGTCAGACATGGTCAAACGAGAGTCAATTGGCAAAGGTGATATGGATTGTAGGTACTGGATTATAGAGAGATCTGAAATAAATTATTTCCCTTTTGCCTATAAAATTAAATTTTTCGCAGTGTGCCTTTACCGGTTCGGCGTAAAAAGAAAGAAAACTCCATACAATTTTTGTACACATATAAATAGTCAGGGGGTAATAAATAGCCTGCCTCATCTCACCTGGAGGATTGGGAGGAACTGCCCAACAATCAGCATGGGGATGTCGAACACATCTCTTTTCACGGTCCATGTTGAGGCGCAGCGGATGGGCTCTCCATTAGGGCTCACGAGTGTGCACTCGGTCAAAATGACACCACTGAGATCACCAAAGGCCACGGAGCTGAATAACCGGAAGTAGTCCAGTGCACTGTTTTCATTCATGAGCTCAATGATAAATGTACGTTTGGACAGAAGTTCAGTTTTTGTGTGCGAGGTCAGCGAAGAAAACTCGGTGCTTACGGCAACAATCTCACCGGTTCTTCTCCACATGATTGTAGGACTTGACGACAACGATGACATCGACTCATATTCCAGAAGAGACCTTTGGAAAGAGCGCTCAGCAAATAACAGATCCAATTCCACAAGCGATCTTGTAGCAGCGATGAAACTTGGTCTGTATGCGGCCATTGTCTCTGCAATCTGGATCAACTGCTCCTTATCAAACCTCTTTCTCAGGTAATCCAGTAGGGCATGGTATGCCCGAGGATAATTATATGGCTGCAAATTGGAGTTGTAGACATCTTCAGGAGATTTGATGATGTGTCTGAGGATTAATGGGGAAGTGTAATCTCTCGCGTCTGGACCTGGGATCATCTGCGGAGGGGCATGTGACGTGGAGTTGGAATTATCAGACAATGAGATGTATGGTCTAGTGTTATTATCATTTTGAAATGGTGTTTGGAACTCTGCATTGTAGATCGTTGAGCTTTGACCTGGTGAATTTGCAGACTCGTTATCGAGGAGATCTGTCAATTGTGCATATTCTTGGTTGGCAAAAAGAGATGAAAACACATCTGGAGAGTCAGTAGTGCTCAAGATGGAGCCTCTGGGTTGTGATTGCTGAGAAGTTTGTGATTGTATGGAAGGGGCATGATGTATTTGGCTTGGTTGTTGATGCTGGTTTTGATGTTGAAGTTGATGTTGATGCTGATTTTGATGTTGATGTTGTGGCTGTTGCCTCTGCTGAGAGGAAGGCGATGGGGATTGCTGTGACTGAAAAAAAGTTGATGCAGCTGGTGTCCTCTTAACAGAGACAGCAGGTGCACCATCATCTTTTGGTTCCACGGACGTTCTTGGTGACTCAGAATCAGAAGTTTTGGCCGCAGCACTTGAGCTTCTCTGCCCGTCAGCAAGATACTTGGCCCTTTTCCGCTCGACATTATGGCAGTTGTCAGCAACACCCCTCTTCACACAGTTCTTACACGGCCTTCCAGGGTCGCATTGTAAATGCTTTGCGTGGCAGAAAGCGCATGCCCTGCTAATGGGCCTTCTTTTGATCTTCTCCTGCAGTGTAAGTTTCTTGGTCATAATGATAGCGGGTTCATCAAGTGAGTGAGCAGTGGGCTGTACGTGATTGAGAAAAATCTTTATCAGAATGGAAGTAGAAAACGACTGTTTTGAAAACCAATATACAACACTCTGAACTCTGAAATCGAAGGACTAATTTCCTGGGGTTAAAAGCTTTGTTTATGTTGCAAAGGGCCAAAAAAAAAAAAAAAAAAAACGGTCAAAAAACCGGGGGATGAAAATCCCGGTTGGGGAAGCACTATTTCCGTTTTTAACTCCGATGGGTATAGCTATACAAGAATCTATGATTTAGAGGAAGGCCACCTAGCTTATAAACAGACAGGAGAAAGAATGGTGGAGTCCAAGAGGAAGAAAGACAGAAAGTACAAGGGAAATTTTGGGAAGTAAAGGAAGATTAAAGATAAAGATAAGGAGAGAACTGGATTTATTGGATTAGATGTTATAGTTTTATAAGGAAAATTTAATATAGTCTTTGTATCTTAAAAAAAAAAAAAAAAAAAAATATGCTTTCGAGTTGTTTCTCAAGGGTTGTTTTCCACTACCGGCGATATGGTGAGTTGCCTCTCTACGATTTCAAAAGAGCCTTATTCTCCGCAGGATTTTGCTTGCGATAAGGTTCTCCTTGTAAGTTGTCAGCTATGAGGAAAATTCATTTGACAATCATATCTGTTACTCTGACTAGATTTATACAACTACTTATATAACTGTGATGAGTTCTTCTAAATCACCATCTTGGCCGCTCAGCTTCTGTACCCTGTTCCAGTTGGCCTTCTTTTTCTGCATGACCTCATCATCTTCATCATCTTCATCCTCCTCTCCCACATACTTTGGCTTCTCCCATTTCTTCTCATATTTTTCAGGATCCCATACTGAAGAATAGCTTGCTTCAGTGTTTTCATTCTTTGCGGTTTTGAGATTTTGCTCTAGTTTAGCAATCTCCTCGTCATTTTCATCATCACTTTCTTCCAAGGTGCTACTTTGAACTTCTTGATATACCGCTTTACCATCTTTTCCAATAGAAATACTCATAACTTTCCGACCTCTACCTGACAATTCTCTTTCCTTTTTTTCTTGTTTCCGTAGTTGTTTTTGTTGCTTCTTTAATTGTAATGCCTTTTCCATACCACTAGACCAAATATTCAAGTTCGATCCAGTTGGTATTTCGAAGTCAGAGGCTTGATCTATAATCTTCGTACGCTCTGCAGAATTTGCCTGGAATTCCAACAAATTCTCCAAGTTCTGCTTGGCTTTGAGTAGATCTGGATTGATCTCTTTCTTGTCCTCGTAATAACGGAGTTCTTCATCTTGTTGTTTGATCTCTTTGGCCTCTTCTCGTCTTTTCTTTTCCTCCTCTGCCTTCCTACTAGCCTCAGATTCTAATTTCTGAAATAATGAATCCTGTTGCTTCCACAGGTTGACACCAGCACCTGAAGAGATGGTTATCTTCTTGGGTTTCTTACTTTCTTTTGATCTCACTTTGGAAACTTCAGCATTTTCTTCCAGATCTGTCTTCTCGGACTTCAACAACTGGATAATTTGACTTTTTTCCTCTAAACTGATGAGCTCCTTTCCACAGAAACTACAAGGCCTCAAGCCTTCTTTCACACATATAATCTTACCGCAGTTCAGACAGTTAGGTGCAACTTCAAACAAAGGATGTCTTGTAGCCATACAATTGCAGACACCATTATTGTCAGAGGACTGGATCTCCAATTGTTTCAAAATAGCATCAAGATCTCTCAGATTGTCAACTTTCCTCTGTCTCTCCCTTTTAGCAGTCTGTTTCGATGTTTTCTCCGCTGGTTTATCAAGCAGTTGTGAAGTTGTAGTTGTAGAGTTTTGACTTTTCGCTAGTCTTGGCTTATTCGTATTCTTCTTCTCAAGTGCAACAGGCTGGTTCCATGCATTTTTGGTAGCTTTCTTGGAGGCAGACACGGCAGATTGAGGGGCACGAGGCAGAGGAGATCGCTTGGTCTCTATTGTAGTGAACTTAGTGATAAAGTCCAAGGCGCCTGGTGATTCGCCCAGCAATCCAAGCCAGTATTCTGTTATAGCACCGTGTGTGGGCAGCTTGAGTGCGTTTTCCACCATTTGAGTGAGTGAATCATCGTCTAGAGGCAGTAATTGACCCAGATCCCGTACCAGAGCCTTCTTGTCCACCATTATATTGATAAATAGAGCGAGGATGAATTGAGTATGTGCTTTTTAAAAGAGATGAATGAATCCGCGACGATCAAAGGGCGACTTCCCGTAAGGCGAAAAACCAAATTTTCTCGCGACGAATTGTCTTAACTATGGGGTTTTGTTAATTTTCATAAATTTTGTAAAACCTCTTAACTATGTAAAAAACCAAATCTATGATAGAAGTCCTGCTTTTAAACGCATTAAAAAGCCTTGCGCAATGCTTAAAAATTACATGTAAAGATCGCTATAGGTATATTGGACCCCAATAAACCCATTGTAGCACTAAAACCTATATTACAGGAATGCGTAAAGGCGTTTGATATTTCGTTTTACAAAAAGATTCGTTTTTAACGTTTTCTGAAAAACCAATTTTTTTTAGCATTTCTCTACATTTCGTCAAAAGTGCCCAAAATTTGGTAAAATTTGGTTTTTCACATTTCGTAGGACGTAAAACACGTCCTACAAAATTCTTGAAAATTTGGTAATTCACGAAATACCAAATTTTTTGTTTTTCGTTCGCGACGGATTTTACATAGTTAAGAAAATTCATATTTGGTTTTTCGCCTTACGGGAAGTCGCCCAAAAGTCTGCCAAAAAAAGGCTCTTTGTCTTTTCTTACAAACACTGGCAAAAGAGACAGACACATTCTACTTGATACCAAACCGTTGGAAATGTCCGCTAATGACTTACTAGGAGAGATTGCCAAGCTGAGGGGTGAGTCAGTCTTTCAGTGGCGAGTTTTTGATTGGATTACTAACAAGATCAAATAAGGGTCAATAAACACCTACAACAACAACAGTAACAACTCTAAGAAGAGCATAACACAGGAGGGACCTTATCAGGCTAATGCCCGCTTCAGTAGAGGGGGTGCATCGTACCGCGGCGCTCGAGCTCGTGGAAGAGGTCGTGGTGGAATTGCTAGAGGCCGTGGTGGCTTTCCTATCCGAAACAGAACACTTGTGGTAAATAATAACATCAGTGAAGAGTCTGAATTTGTCTCTTTGAAGTCCAACAGTGGATATAAGCTTGTCAATAAGTCTTTGTACGAGAAAGAGTTACAATCCGAGAACTTGTCCAAGGAAGAGAAGAACAAAGCTTTGGAGGAGGCCAAGAAGAAAATCTCGAGAAAGATTCAAGAGAGACGTGCAATGAAGAATAGAGTGCGACTGGATTCTTGTGATAGATGTCTTATTGATGGGGATCTGTATGCTGTCTCCCACTACGGTGGTAAGCTGGTGTTGTTAAATGCGCCTACTGGTGATAAACCGCAATCAATAGACTGGAATGGGTACAAGTATACAAGAGGCCGTAATGGCAATTTAAGGTTGAACGGGATCAAAGTATTTTTGAAAGAACAATGTCGTTATTTTCAGAAGACTGGTGATTGTACTCGTGGAGAGAAGTGCAGATACACCCATAATATTACCAAGATTGCTCTATGTCCACGATTTTTAAAGGGAACATGTACTGAGGTTGGTGGTAAGTGTAAATTATCTCATGACCCTAATGAATATAATGTCCCATTGTGTCATTTCTATGCTAAAAAGATGTGCAAGAATACTGGATGCCCATTCTTACATTATGTTCCAGAGTTTGAACTTGTTTGCCGTCCATTTGCCGTTGGGGGATACTGCTTTAGAGGTAAAAATTGCAAGTTCAGACATGTTTATGAGTGTCCTGATTTCCAATTGACCAAAGAGTGTCCTAGAAACAAGCGTTGCAGGCTTCAACATGTTGACAGAGATAATTTGGATGCCAGATTGACGTTCAGTACACTTGACCCTGTTTATTTCCAGTTACCTAATCTTACACAGGTTGATGGATTGCACGATGATCCAAGGTTGCACAAAAATGAATTGGAAGAAGATACCACGAAATTCTACATGAGTGAGTCTGAAGATGAGGATACAGATGATGACTCCTCACAGTTTTCACAGAACGACAACCTCGAAGTGGATGCCGATTTCATACATTTTTAGCATAAGAACAAAACTAATTGAACCCCTTATTTCTAGTTAGAGGACTGTAGCCTCCGGTACGCCCACTACACGCAAATAAATTTTTTTTTCTCTCGCGCGGAAAAAGTATAAAAGGCGAGCGGTCCCCCCAAGAGATTTCATCTCTCTTTTACTTTTCAGAACCTCATCATCAGTAGTGGTTATACTATCTCAATACAGATTGTTATAACATTAACACTATGAGGGGCTCTTCGGAGACCTCTCTTAGAAACCTAGTATGGCTCTAGACGTTCGTTATTGGATATGTTTGGGCTTCATACGCATCAGCTAAATGCCCACTGACTTTCTTAACAGGGTTGTCACAGTGGGAATTTCGTTTCGGTTTCTTAGATTATTTGCATTATGGAATAGGCAGATTGGCAATTGAGTAGGCTGCTCGTAATGGGTAGTTCGATGGTAAATTGTCCTATTCTTATGGTGCGACATACTATTCTCTTCTTGTACAAGAAAAATTTTTCACTTCATAGTTTTTTTTTTCCACTTCATGTCTTTCTCTTTTAGTTCTATAGATAGTTCAATCAACAATCAAATTGATTCACATTCACTACATGTAGGCAATCTAATTGACAAGTTTATTTCCTTTGAATCATATTTACAAGTAAACCTTTTCATATTAGTTTTTCTTATCACTATATTATCACAAAATGCCTCTAAGAATTCAAGGTACCTAGTACCTCCTCAAAAAACACTCATGGTTTCGCCTCATCCTTGGGCTGTCCCTCCGTCCCACCACCTTCTTTCTCCGCTCTCTCTGCCTCTCGAGCTTTCAATTCACTCTTTAATCGTTCTGCAGCCCAGTATACCTTTGATTGTAAATAGAAGGAATCAGCCTTCTCCTTAGAGTTGACATCAAATAAATAGTTATATCTCTCATCAATCCTGTCCATACTGACATTCTTTAGGTCAATATCCAAGATCTTTGCACTTTCATCCAGCGATATCCCAGTTTCACGAGCAGCTTTATTGGCTTGATTGGCACCCTGTTTGGCCGTCTGTGTTGCAGCCTGACGATATGCTTGCGTAAATGCGGTACCAAACACCTTGGCACCGGTGAAGATCACCTGAACAAGCAGTCTATGAGCCTATTCTCATGTGTTAGTACCATGCTCATTCACCATATATAAATACTGGATGTGTATAGATGCCCGATCAGAATGCTCTAAAATCGCACTTGAGAGCGGGAACGAAAGCTTCTTAAAGATCCATAGCATCAGAGCACATCAGTAAGCTTGTTACTTACCATATTGAATGTATATCTCGTTACACTTCACCTTCAAAGCTCATTGATCGGGCTCCAGAGCAGTTGTAATTCGATTGATTTTTGGATTTTGAAGTGAGGGTAACGGTACAAAATTGAAGCAAAGCACGTGAAAAAGCATGTGACTAAACCATTTATCGGATTTCAGCATAATTCGGAATTTGGTGGAACTTTTTTTTTAGTTAACCTCGTTTAAAAAATGATAGTAACTTGTCGTTTACGCAGAAAATAAGTTCTCAGAAAACAGCATATAACCTGATATTTAAGCTGCTCCCTCTTCTGAACTCAAGATTGGAAGCCTTGTGACTGTACCTTCAAACAGCTAGCCATTTGTTTGCTAATATTCGCACTTCCCGCTGGTGCAACTCTACTTTTTCCTAGAATTGTGCTTATCCTATCAGAAAACACTCATCTCTTGACTGATCCACTGTTTCTTGACGGATTGTAAGGCACTGGAGGCCTACAGATGACACCAAACGAGCAGCCCGCTGGTGGTGGCACAATGGAGACGAGTGCATCTCTGCTCGAAGATGCTTCCACGTTGTTAATGTTCCACAATACAGCTATCAATAACAACAGTACTAGTGAGACTTCTCCACAAGACAACAACACCACTCAGGAATCACAAAAGCCACAAGAAGGCGAGGTAAGTGCCCCGCAACCTAGATCACAGCTTTTACCTGGCCAGCTCGTAAAGAGATCAGAGTCTCCTGCCCAAGTATCAACATCATCTTTAAGTGCCAAGTCATCATCGTCAAATGTTCCAACAATTCCAAGAATGAACAACTTGACATCTCCAGGACCTGCCATAGCTGCACTAGCTGACTCATCTGATAATGACGGCGAAAAGGACAAGAACAGCAAGGCAATTGTCGCTGCAGCTGCACTGGCTGCAGCTGCTGGGATCCCTCTTCCATTGATTAGTCGAAACAACCAAAATGTCCCTGGAGTAGATGAGACACTGAGATCAGCTATCAGAGGGAAAACATTAGAAGAGTCGGAGGCAATCCTGAAGACTGTCGAAACAAAAGTTACAAAAGAACAGCTACAAGCGTTGCAAGAGAAAGCTGCACTGATAAGACAACAGGAACTACATCAAGATCAAGAGCAGCAAGATCAACAATCACAACAAGGAGAACAGGAGCAAGAACAAGAGCACGATACAGAGGTGGAGAAGGATACAGAACAGGAGGATGAACATGATTTGAACAACGAAGGGCTTACACTGAAAGAGGTTGATACAACAGAGAGAAACACTGCTTCAAAGATGGTTCAAAAGGAGTCCACTTCAACCATATCCGAAAAGGCTAATGATAATGATGACGATCTTACAGAGCCAATTCAAGATGAAGACATCAAACAAGAAGATGGCGTGGATTATGTCTTGAGAAATGCTACTGATGTTGAAACTCAAGATGAGAAATCCGAACCTGCGGAACCAGCAATTCCTAAACAGAGAAAACAAAGGAAGAACAAAAAGAAGAAAGTCGAGGACCCAGATGCATTTTCAGTTCCAAAAGATTACATTGTGGATCCAGATTCTGGGTTGATCTCTTGTGTTTGTGGGTATGATGATGATGATGGATTCACAATCCAATGTGACACCTGTAACAGATGGCAACATGCTGTTTGCATGGGCATCGATTCTATTGACAATGCTCCAGATGATTACCTTTGTAATGTTTGTCAACCTAGAAAGATTGATGTGAAGAGGGCCAAAATCATTCAAAGAGAGAGGCTGAATTCACCTAAGAAAAAAAGAAGTGAAAAGAGAGGGAAGGGGTCCGAAGATGGGGAAAGCGAGGATAGTAACAGAAGAAGTGATACTAGTCATCATAACAAAAACGGGAACAATGAAGCTGGTGGATCTGGTTCCAATATTGATGATGGCCATGCAGATCATCAGCATCACAAACCTAAACCCAAGCCACCTACTAATCCATATGGTAAAAATCTCGAAGAAAGTGATATCAACGTTTTAGAGCCAAAGGACTCTTGGAAGTGTATCTATTACCCTCTCAAAGGCTACGATTATCAAGATGGCGATGTTTACAGATATGTGGAAGATTTGAAGGGATCACACAAGCTATTCGAGATGACAGAGTCTAAGTTTAAGAATCTTAAACTCTCCAAGATTATTGTCAAACCATATACAGATGTCTCAAGTAAAAAATTCAACGGTATAACTAAATTGGGTGTTTTTGTGGAGTCACAAATCCAGGAAAACGATATCATCAATGAAATGTTAGGAGAGATTGGATTCAAAAATAGATACATTACTGATTCCAGAAATCATTACAGAATCTGGGGCGTTGAAAAACCCTATGTGTCTTTTATTCCAAACACTTCATTGGTCATTGATGCAAGATTCTCCGGTAATTTGCTAAGGTTCACAAGAAGAAGCTGTCATCCCAATTGTGAAATCCGTTGTATCAAGGTTGATGATTCTGTTAAATTTACATTGGTGGCTACAAAGCCTATCAAAAGTGGATCTGAACTCTTCTTGCCTTGGAATTGGGACCCAAATCATCCTATCATTAACATTGTTAATGGCAATTCATTCGACTCAACAAATGATGCTGATAAGCCAAGTCTTGTCTTATCCGTGGAATCGATCTTGACTTTTGTTGAATGTGGTTGCTCTCAAACTAATGATTGTTCTCTCAATAAAGTGAAGAAGGCTAGTGCTCATATCTACAGATCAACAAGAAAGGGCAATAATACATCTGGCATGAAATTATTGAAGAAAGATACTCCATTCATCTCAATTCAAGAACGATTGATGAATAGAGAAGTACT
Source organism: Xingzhongia strasburgensis (assembly GCA_030574715.1). NCBI lineage: Eukaryota > Fungi > Ascomycota > Saccharomycetes > Phaffomycetales > Wickerhamomycetaceae > Xingzhongia > Xingzhongia strasburgensis. Next base: position 33,921 of record JAJMFO010000038.1, read on the forward strand.
AAATTTGAAAGATGCATCAATTCAAGATCGATACACACCAATAGCAAATGATGTCGTTCCATTCGTTGAGACTGAAGTCACAATCAAGCCTTATGTTTTCAAATATTTGGCAAAGAAGAGGAGATTGCATCAAATGGAAGAAGGCGATGATGCAAGTCTAGGTATTGAACAACATGGCGACTATATACCAATTCCATTTGAAGTTTTTCTAGAAAAAGAGAAAATAGTGACACCAACAAATAATGAAACTTCTTTACCAAAATCAATCAAGAAAAAGCTGAGTTTTGCAGATTACAAGAAGAAGAAGAAACCAACCTAAACAGACTATTTATTTTTTTATTGTCCAGTATTTTTCGGTACAAGATTGGTACATTTACAGAACCATTCGTTCCCATTTACTTGTGTGTTTATTCCGACATTTCGTTCTATTAATGATGATCAACAATTTTAATGACAACTTTGAACACGAATAACTTTGTGCGTAGTACTTGGATCGATTCGATCACATAATAATGTATATATGTATTTCAAGCCTCAATAAAATAGTAGAATTATCATCTCTCATGAATTGAGCACCCTCTTTCAAGGAAGCTCACAATTAAACATTAAATAGCTATATATCAGCATCTATAGATTAGTAACCTCTGGCTCCTCCCCACTACGCTCATGTAGCAAAAAAACTGCTTGACTTCTTTTAGTCATAGACATCATTAAAAGAATCGTTTCCACTAATATATGAAGGCTCATTTCCAACGCGACGTAGATTGAACTTAGAATAAAGTTGCCCACTAAAGGAGTTATTTGAATCATTATTCTTGAGTTTAGCGGGATCGTTGATCTTCAGTTCACTCATCCCAACTTGTGAGAGGTTGAACTCATCGCTCATATCTTTCTCATAGAGACCCAATATGATATCTTCCGTATATCTACCAACATCATTATAATGGTATCGGAATCTTTCGTCCAGCATGTCCTGCTCACTCAATATTTCATTAAAAGTGTTATTTTGTGGATTCAAATTGATTTCTTGAAGGTTTGTTGTTGTCTTCAAAGGTGGTTTATTTTGAAACAGCTCAGATCTAGGGACGTTGAAACTTGATGCTTCATATCCAAAACTCTCACTATTCTTGCAATTTTCTGAGTGATATGGCGGGTCATAGATATAATTACTATAATGATTGATGTTATCGCTATGGATTGGTATCTTATTTGAGCTTTCAAAACTTCGGTTATGGTTGCTATCCTTGTTATTGATATTAGGGCTTTCGTAATCGACAAAGGGCTGTATTGTTGAGTTTGGTAATAGCTTCAATCCCCCATTTCGTAATTCCTTATTGTTACCTAGGATGTATGGCTGGTTAAAGGCGTTGAGCAAAGAACTTTGGTTCTCATCATTGGTTTGAATACTCTCCTGCGTTAGATTTGGAGCATTACTATTCTCCTCGTGAAAGAGACTTTGATCTTGGAAGCTATCCCTAGGGCAAATATTGAGGTAGTCGTTCATAGGTAAATTTGAGCTAGGCGAATCCTTTTGAAATGAAAATGAATCATCATTAGCCAAAGGAGAAAATCCATGTGACTCTATTGAGTCTTCAGTAATGCTCTTGGAAATATTATCATGGAATATATCGATAGACGAGGGTGTGTGATGGTTTTGATCTTGGTTATGACTTTGATAGTAATCACTGCTATTTTCAATATGTAGTGGTATACCAGCAAGTCTTTGTGATTTTTGAAAATTGGAGCTGTTGAAGCTTGCTGGGATAACAGAAGTAGGCACATTTGAAGATATTTTCTTGGCATTTGAAACATTCATATAGGTCTTGCTGACTGGGGGGCTATCGTAGTCATCCACACACGTTCCTTTAAAATAAGGCATCGAGCAAATTTTATCAACATCTGCCCTAATGGTTGGATCCCATGTCAAGCACATCCTGATAACATCACAAAGCTTGGATAGCTGAGGATTTGGGATGAAATGGGTGATATCAATGCATTTCTTAGTGGGGAGCTTCAATCCTAAATCTTTTGAAAGAAATATGGCCTCATCCCAATAGCCATAGGACGGCATATAGTTTTCAAGACAATTTCCAGAAAAAGGGGTCCCCAAAACATCCAAAACTTTCCATGTCTGTTCCAATTCATCCGATCCAGGAAATAATGGTCTGAATGTAGCCACTTCTGCAGCCACAGAACCAAATGCCCAAATGTCAACAGGTCTTGAATACCAATTCTTCCTCAATAGAATTTCAGGGGCTCTATACCATCTTGTTGAGACATATGAAGTATATGGCCTTTTGTTCCCAACATGTCTAGCCAATCCATAATCTGCAATTTTAACGATGAAATTATCGTGATAGAGGAACTTGTCGGAACTGAGATAATCCTTGTCATAGAATCTCCTAGATGGCGAAATCAATATATTTTCCGGCTTGACATCACGATGGAAATAATCGTTTCGATGAATGTGACGGATACCACATAGAATTTGAGATAGGATAGACCTTAGAGTAACTTGGGAAGAAAAAGTTGTCCTTTCTAGCCTTCATTAGTTGATAAAGATTCTGATCCATACATTCCATCACAATGTGTAGCTTAAAATCAGTATTATCAATGAACATCTCATAGACCTGGACCAAGTTTTTATGGTAAGGAACTGACAAAATGAATCTTACTTCCTTCACCTTAGTGTAATCATTCAATAAATTCAACCTTTTATTCATAGTCTTGATGGCAACTAATCCTGTCTGTTTATTGAAGTAATTCTCATCCAAGAAATCATCGCTCCTATCTGTCAAAGTGTTTTGAAATATCTTGAAACTTGATGAATCATTCAAGGAAAGATAGCATTTTGCCAACGATACATTACCAAAGCTCCCATTTCCCAAATCATTGATAGCACGATATCTGCTACGGAAGGAGCGAAGTGGAAGGTAAAATGGTGGTTGGTTCACATCATCTGGAACCTTTGGCCTCCTGCCTGGCTGTTTGCCGTTTTGAAAGCTTTGATTGAAAGAGCCCATATCCAGCGGCTAAATGTAATACGCCCGGCGAATCAGCACAGCAAGATGTGTGGAACCAATCTGCAAAATCCCAGTCAATCGAGCACAAACTGGAAACAGCAGGTCAAAGTGAAGCCAAATTTATCAATGATGCTGATCTAGGAATAACACAATAAGGGAACGATAACAGTCAGGGGCCAGACAAACAAATGTGAGAAAGCCTCTTTCAAAGGGAAAACAACCAGAATGTGAGAGGGAACCAATCTGACAGCTCGCTGGAGGACAGAGCCAGTGAATTGGGAATTCAAGTTCAGCAATTTGCCAGACTGTGAGATTCAGCGGTAAAACCAGAGTCCGTTTAAAAGTTATTTTTTGATGATGATGAACATTTTTTAGAAAAGTATAGCTAAAACCGGGAAATTATTGTTCAACTGCCACAAAATCGGTCCTCTTTGAGTGATTAGAAATTCATTCCATATTAGATACGAGCGGTGTATGTCTGTATTGGGGCAAAACGTAAAAAAGGGGACAACGTGAGAGATCAGACAAAGTAGTCAAAACCTTATCTTGTTTGGACATCGAACTGGCAAGTTATCATCAAACAAGTGTCACTCCTCTAATCAGGATTTTTACCTAATCGAGTATGGTGAAGACATGCGGAAGTTAAGTGACTATGTAAAACACTGTAGTTAATTTATTATAAGAATGTTCAGAGTGCTCACTTTAGCCGCCCAGTGAAAATTCAAAAGATCTTGATTTTTCGATCTTGTTATAAACGCGAGATTTGTTCAAGAGTCTTTAACGCGTTTGCGTTTGTGATACAATTACGTCGTGGACATTCCAAATGTCGTGAATCAACATGGAACTCAGTGTGGGGTATTGAAGCGATTCCGATTGTCAAGACTCAAGTTAACCTAGTGATTGTCGGTACTAGGTACTAGTCTCTAAAGTGGGATATCATAATCAAATTCGGGCGGTAAAAATATTATTACGTAAATCGCTCTCCACGACTAGGCATTGGATCAGCAACGGGGATGATCTTTCTACAAGCTACAAGTAGAGCTGCAAGTTCGTGGAATCTGACTGGTAAGTTTTCAGCAGGAGGCCGTATACCCTCGCATAGCCTGCTACAGAAGAAGAGTAGTACGTAGTACGTACAAATTACTTGTTAGTGAGATCTACCGATTTACAGCTATTTGACGCGCAGTCAGAGACAAAGTACTTCTTTTTCGTCAACCACCTTGCACAGTTGTACCGGTTGTACCCCTGTACGGCATCACTGGTCAGTAAGGGGACAAGCCTTCGGATTTAAATCACGGGTACACTAAACAAAACTATTTTTAACACTTTTCAGCTAGTACTCAGATCTGGTTTGAGAATTAGGCAAATTATCCAATTATCCCATAACTTGGAATAAAGTACTACAGTTCTGTTCAGCCATTCTGTTCTCCTATAGTTTTTTTATGCGAGTAACACCGTAAGATGACGTACATGAATAGCTCAGTTACCATGGATACCGGCGACTAACCAAAATTCCGCGACTTGACAGAATACTGATTCGAGCACACTGTGCGATTGTGAATAGTAGAAATGAACACTCTCCGCCTCAGGTGCTAGTGCGAAACAGGCAGCAACTGGTGAAACAATAAGCATTTTTCGGAAAGAATACAGTGGTAATTCTCAGGTAATTGGTCACCTTGTCATCCCTTTCGAGCCAGGGAAATTACTTACGCCATAACAGCTAACAGTAGCACAAACCTTTTGCAAGCAGCAACCGTATCACGTATCACTTCTCGTTAAGTGTGAGGCTCATCTCAAAAAAAAAAAAAAAAACGCTCTAGCTGTGGCCGACTCGCGTTAAAGATAGACAGCTAGAAGAAAAAACATATGTTTAAATATAATTCTTCTCTCTTTTTTATACTTATTTCAGCAAGAACTGGCAAATCTAACAGCCACAGGCATGTCCAATCAACAGCGGTCATCATCGAACCCGACATCGCCTCATCTCAGAGCGATGGAGGGACAAACCGCTGCCGCTTCAGGTCCAGCAAGACCGTCCATCAGACCAAGTTCTCCCGCATTACATCATTCATCATCGAGCATAATGACACTCTCTAAATTATACCACGAACAACAACAACACCAACAACAGCATCAACAACAACAACAACAGCAGCCATATCTGGGAGGCCCACGAAGCCCTGTTACGTCAAGCAGATCCGCCCTGGGAATGTCTAATATTGCCAAAGCGCACTCAAACAAGAAACTACATAAGCGTGTTCTTTCCTCAAGCTCTTTGAATGATTACTTTTCTGCTAACTCTCAATCGAGCAGCGATCATTCACCAGCGTCCATACACGAAGGAGTCACATCTGGCACTACAAGAACATCACCAGGCCCAAGACTACCAACCTTTCAAAGAGTTGAGCTCCCATCAAATACATCTCCTGGACCTGCTATAAATACAATCTCAGGCACCCCGGGCACAGCAAGAGCCGTCGAGTTTAAACCAAGTCCAAGTTCATCACGCTTATATCAGAGAAGAATGAGACAATACGAAGAGGAGGACGATAGACAGATCCATGATGATATCATGGGAGACACTGACATTACCGAGGAGCCTTTACAAAACACAAATGACGAAGAGGCTGACAAACATTATCAAGAGAAACTTGCAAAGATGAATGCCAACAAGAAGGTAGATTTCTATAACAGTGATACAGAGAGCGATGTTGATATCAATTCTGACTCTGAGAATAGTACCAGCAAAAAACTAAAAGAACAGTCAGTGGACTCCAACAAAAATAAGAACGATGATGATCTTCGTGCTAGAAGAACAACAACTACCAGCTCATCTGATAGTGAAGAGACTAAGAAACATAATGCTTTCACTGGATTTTTCAGAAAAATCGCATTGCCAGATGAGGAGAGTGGTCCGGCACCACCAGACGAGTTTAGTCAACAATTAGCAAGAGCCAATTTGTTTAAAAGATTTACACATGGTGATCCAGATGCTCAAACAAGTGCAGATGACCCTAATGATGATGATACTGATGATAAGGATAAAGGATTTTTTTCCAAATTCAATTTTGGTGGTGGAGGTTTAGCCCCAGGAGCTACAAAATCCGAGAATGAGAAGATTGACGACGAGGAGGCACAAAATAAGATTGTCGACGATGAAGGTGTTCAAATGCAAGCCTTAGACCCCGAACTATTTGAAAAGGAGGCGAAGGATATCATCAACATGCATGGTCCACGTAAACACAGATCTGATCACTCTGACGAATCCACGTTAAGAGAAGACTCGAGTTCCAGCCAGAGCTTTTTGGCACCAAACCCTGATTTATACCTTCGTGATGAAGATAACATTTTTGAATTGAATTTGGACGGAGGCGCCGAAGATTCATATGTCGCACCCCCTGAGAGAGTCCGTGGTGGTGTTTTATCAGCTTTGTTGAAGTTATACGAAAACCCTGAGGCCTCAAGATCGAAACTATCTATTGCTTCTTCTGAGACATCTCCATTACCTTCTGGTGCTACCACTCCAACTGAAGGCAGGGAGCACACAAATATTGATCCCAAGAGTTTGGGTAATCGTCTGAAAAACTTTGCTACCGGGCAATCAGGTAAGAAGAAGGTCGTGATTGACGATAATAATCTTCAAGAACAGCAAAGTATTATCAATGAGCATAAGAGAACTGGTAGCTCTACAGACTTTTTGTCACCTGAAGATGCCAGGAAGAAGAAAGGGGGATCATTGCCCTCATTTGCCAAAGCTAATAGACCTAAGATGAAAAGAGGAGCAAGTGCATTGATGAAGAAGGAGCATGCAAAGGCAAAAATCACAGTCCATATTGCCGATGTTTTGCAAAGACAACGTTTCGTTTTAAGAATGTGTAAGGCTTTAATGCTTTATGGTGCTCCTACTCATCGTCTTGAAGAGTATATGACCATGACTGCAAGGGTCTTGGAGATTGATGCTCAATTTATTTATTTACCAGGCTGTATGATTGTTTCATTTGGTGATGCTACCACTAGAACTTCTGAAGTGCAACTGGTTAGATGTGCTCAAGGTTTGAATTTATACAAACTACACCGTGTCCACAGAATTTATAAACAAGTCATTCATGATTTGGTTGGTGTCGAAGAAGCCTCAAATTCTTTGGATGAACTATTAGCTCAGAAACCAACTTTCCCTCCATGGGTGTGTGTGTTGATTTATGGTATTGCATCTGCAATGGTTACTCCATTCGCTTTTGGTGGTGGTTGGATTGATTTGCCAATTAGTTTTGGTATCGGGCTATGTGTTGGTGGGTTGCAATTCTTTATTGCTCCAAAATCAAACTTATACTCCAATGTTTTCGAAGTCACTGCCTCCATTGTTGTTTCATTCATTGGAAGAGCCTTGGGATCTATCAACGGTTCTAATATTTGTTTCTCGGCGGTCGTACAAGGGTCTTTAGCATTGATTTTGCCTGGTTATATCATTTTATGTGGCTCTTTAGAGTTACAATCGAGAAATTTAGTGGCGGGTTCTGTTAGAATGTTCTATGCTATAATCTATTCTTTGTTCTTAGGATTTGGTATCACAATGGGATCTGCCATTTATGGTTGGATTGATGAAAATGCAACCTCAGAAACATCATGTTCTCAATCAATCAGCGCCTGGTGGAGATTTTTGTTTGTTCCAGGATTCACTATTTGCTTAGGTTTGATTAATCAAGCAAGATTATTCCAACTTCCAGTGATGTTATTGATTTCTGGTGCAGGATATGTCGTCAATTATTTTGCCGCTAAACACTTTTATAATTCCACGGAATTTACTGCAGCAATGGGTGCTTTTGTTATTGGTGTATTGGGTAACTTGTACTCAAGAGTCTTCAAAGGCTTGGCTGTCTCTGCAATGTTACCAGCTATTTTTGTGCAAGTGCCTTCTGGTATTGCATCTCAAAGTACTTTACTATCAGGTATTGAAAGCGCCAATCAAATCACGTCTAACTCTTCATCTTCCTCATCTTCATCGTCATCTTCATCAATGTCATTTGGTATCACCATGATTCAAGTTGCTATTGGTATTTCTGTCGGATTATTTGCATCAACCATTGCTGTTTATCCATTCGGAAAAAGATCCACCAGTGTTTTCACTTTATAGACCGCACACACTCTCTTATCATCTTTATTGAGATTTGTGTGTATCACCCAAAATTCATAACAACTGATAGATTACTCAAAGTGATTGTAGAAGAGCCATCCTAGCTGCAAAGTTAACGTAAAAATCCGAGCTGGGCTGAGCTTTTATGAGCTTATGACTTTGTGTCTCTTACTCAAAATCTAAAAAGGGAAATATTCCGCTAGCTCATCTCAAATTTTTTTTTTTGTTTGAACCTCTGAAAAATTTAAGCGCTTGAAAACATAGTAAAAGAGGTTTGAGATACTCTTCACTACACTAGAGAAAGCCGCCAACAATGTCCTCTTTGGCTTCCCAACTAAGCAGTATTGCTACAGGAAGCGTAACTGTGGCATTTGACAGGAAAAAGAGACAAAAACTACATTCTGTCTCTCTGATATACACTTCTAAGGTCGCTGCTACTCAAGACTACGAAGTTATATATTCTGCTGCTTTGGAAGCACTGGAAGAGCTAATTTCTGTTGACAAGAGATTTGAGTTTTTCAAGAACTCATTGTTCAGTGAGACTGCCATCAGCGTTGACAGGAATGTGCAGACTGCCGATCAAAACAGAGATCTAGACAACACCATCAACGCATATTTATCTTTAATTTCACCAAGATGGAATCTGGCTCCTGCTATTGAGGCAACAGAATGGCTTATTCGTCGTTTCCAGATTCACGTTCATAATTCCGAGAACCTGCTGTTGAGCACCATCAATTACTACCAGCTTCCAGTCTTCAAAAGAATTCTTGATATCACCAAATTACCTCCATTATTTGCAGGCTTGAGTGGCTTCAAGAATGCCGACAAACAGCCAACTAGTGCATCTATCATCAAACTTTTCAGTGATTTGGAGTTTTTCAACCTGTACATCAAGTACTTGGAAGACTCAACCTCGAAAAATATTATCTACTCGCATCAGTTACTCTTCTTTACTTGTTCTGCTATTAATGTTATTGCATCGTTGTCCAAAGACGAGAAGAAAATCAGTACTCTCATACCATTAGTCTTGGAGGTCAGTGCTAAATTTCTTGCCAGTACAAACCCAGACGCACACGTTGCTGCACACACTGCCTTGGTGGTTTTGTCTGCTGCTGTTCCGTTAGCTCAAGAAATCATCTACGCTGCTACTGAAACCATCTTAGCCAAAGTGCAAAAGAAAGCTGAAGGGTCTGCATTGGTTGCTATTGCCAAATTATTCCAGTCCTTAAATGGCTCCAAATTTGAAAACTTACCTGTCAGAATTTACAGAATGATGATCAGATTAGTTACCAATGATGTTAACCGCTTCAATGAAATGTTACACTCCAAAACCGTCAAGTCTCACAAACTGGTCACTGTATTGCTGAAGACCATTCTAGCATATGACTTTGAAGCACGCATGCCACTAGTGCTGGGTACGTTGAGACAGCTGTCTCTTCCTTCTTATGAGATGAGCTATATCATAAAAGATTCGATAAATGTTATTGACGAGATTCAGAAAGACAAAGTTCCAATCATTGAGCTATTTGAGTTCTACATCAAGGAGCATAAAGACCTGCTCTTGAGTGTTTTGGATGATTTAAAAGTCAGTGTTGATATTCTAGAAATCAAACTGCAAACTTCCTTACCGCTTAATGTCGAGAACGATTCAGAAATTGTCATTGATATTCCAGCTGCCACTGAAGAAGAGTCATCAGAAGATCTCATCAAGACTTTTCAAGCCAACAAGTCTGAAGTTGTATCATTTCTAACAGCGGGAACGAACGACGAATTCAATAGGCTACTTCCTATCTATATCAAATCTGTCCAGAAAAAGCTCACTGATAAATTTGCAAACACCTCATTTCTCAATGAAGATGCTGCCATGACTTTCTTTGTCAGAGTTGCAGTTTCACCTTCGGCTCCTGGATTTTCCCGTGCTCATGCGTTATCAAGCTTGAAGAGTGAAGTGAAGAAAATAAACTCCGATTTGAATTTGTTGACTCTAGTTCCTGTTCTATTGGCAGGACTAGGAGATTCCCGTCGTTCTGTTAGATCGCAAACTGTGGAGGTTTTGAAAGTGGTCTCAAAGAGAAAGCAAACTGGTTCATTTTACATGGAACAAACTATCTACGGCAATGCTTCAAAAGATATGCAACTGATTGCTCCGAAGGACGGGGAATCTTTGTTGAACTTGATCTTAGAAGAGTACTTCGTTGAAAATTCTGAGGTCTCAAACCTTCTAGTCAATGCCAAGAAGAACGGTAAATTGTTCCTAGCCTTCTTTGCTAATCAGGCCAATGTCATTTCATTGCCTTCGGTCAAAATTGTTTTGTTGAAGATAATTAGAGGTGCTATCACATCTGTTAAAGGGGCCGTACTATCTCAAATCTTTCAAAATCTCTTGGAAACATATGTAACTGATAGAGAGTCTTGGGAATTGAACGCAAAGGAGAATAAGGTTGATTTCAGAAATTTTGAAGCAGAAATTGTTAACATTGTTTTGCCAAAAGAGAAAAGTCCGTTTGCCATTCAATTTCTGATTGATTGTTTGGAGTCGCCATATGAACAACTAGCAGAGCTAGCCTCTCTGAAAGTTTGCTCAATCTTTGAGTCTTTGAAGAATGACTTTCAATACAAACTTGCTAAGGTCATCGTTGACTCTTTCACTACAGAAGGCAACGTGTCTTACGATGCTGGTTTAGTGTTACAATCTCTTCCATTGACGAGCTCAATCTTTATTGATTTATTGAAGGATTCACAGATCACTAAACCAAACGAAGGTGGTGGTGTTGCTAAAAGAAGAAGAAGATCTTCAGCTTCAGCTAGGCAAGCATTAAGCACTGGTGATTTACCAAAAATTGCTGAAGGTCATTTGCAAAAAATCACAGTTATTTTAGAGACTATTGACAAAAATTTCTCAAATTTGGATTCCTCTCCCACTTTATTGACTTCACTATTCAATTTGCTATCTGATCTCGAAGCTCTTGGCAGCGAAGCTGGACTACCTGTTTTATATACTCAAGAAACATTAGCTACTATTATGGTCAAGATTATCAGACGTTTGAAAGAGCAAGATGTTAAACTTCACTCAAGCTCCATCAGAACCGATATTGTTGTTACCACCATCAGAGAGTCTCCATCTCCACAAGTCCAAAACAGATTACTTTTAGTTGTTGCCGAATTAGCTTCTTTAGCTCCAGAGACTGTTTTGCATTCTGTTATGCCAATTTTTACCTTCATGGGTGCTAAGACCATTAGACAAGACGATGAATTCTCTGTCCATATTGTCGAGCAGACCATTATTCGTGTCATACCTGCATTGGTGAATTCAAGCAAAGACAACAAGGCAGATGAAGTTGAGTTCTTGCTGACCAGTTTTGCTTCTGCTTTCAGTCATATTCCAAGACATAGAAGAGTTAGGTTATTCACCACCCTAGCGTCAACTTTAGGTCCTGAATTATCTATTCATATTGTTCTTTATTTGATCGGTGTCCAATTTTCAGCATCCACATCTAAGAACCACTCTTCTGAAATGCAATCACTAGTCGAGTTTGCCACTTCTTTCCTGAAACATTTCACTGCTGTTGATCAATTAATCTCATTAAAATCCTATTTGGATATCTGGAAAAAGATTCCAGCCGAATCATCTACTAGAGAGTCATCCAATGCTGACGCTTTAGCTTCAAGTCCTATATTCAGCTCTACCATTTTGTCTTCAACGGCAACTGAACTGGAATCATTGAAAATCAACCTGATCAAATTTATTGATTTGGCCTTGAAGGGTGGTGAATACTCAGAGATTTCTCACCTACAGCTGCAAGTTGCTTCTCTGTTAATGGATCCTAGTGCAGATGATAATGAGAAGTCGAGTGTCCTTGGATCTTTTGGTTCGTTAATACAGACTTTATTAGGTTTGGTTACTACCAAAACTCATGAGGCGAATGATATTCTGAGGAAGTATCTATTTGCTTTGATGAGTGACGTTTTATCACTGTTACCAATCAAAGACTTTGTTTCTTCCATCTCTGAATTGTTGGCTGATGATACTATTGATCTATTTGCATTGCAGAACCTGACGACTTTATCTTCGGAGAAGTTTGAATTGGAGTCCGTTGAAAATGAGCAAGCACAGGATGCAGCTGAACAAATGATTGATGTTCTTTTTGACAATGTGAAGAGCTCCTCTGATGTGTCGCTAGCTCAATCATCTCTAGATTCTATGGCTGCATTGGTCAACAAATTTGGTACCAAAGTTCAGCCAGAATTGCTGATTAAAGTCTTGGGATTGGTTACCGGATCTACTGGTTTATTGAGTACTTCAGGTGAGCTTATCATCTCTTCCTTGAGCTTAATCACCAATATAATTGGTGTTTTGGGTGTCAAGACAATTTCATTTTTCCCTAAGATTGTCCCACCAGCTTTGAAAATTTTTAACGAAGCTCAGGAGCTGAAGGATGAGGAGTCAAAGGGAAATTTGGAATTGGCTGTGTTGTTGCTACTCTCAAGCTTTGTCAAACGTATCCCAGCATTCGTTACGAGTAATTTGCAGGACATTTTTAGAACTGTTTTCACTGCAAATGAGGTTTCGGAAAGTATCAGATCTTCCATTATTCAACTGATTGTCGCAAATATGGATCACGTTGCTATCTTGAAATCGTTGACTAATTTATGGGATGAGGTTTCAAAATTGGATGCCGCTTCTATTGGTTTATACTTGAACGCTCTAGAGTCTACAGTTGATGTGATGGAGAAGAAGACTGCTACGTCTCAAGCTGCAAGATTCTTCAAATTGTTGATTCAATTATTCGAATTTAGAGCTCAGAGTTCGTTCGATAACAACACAATTCACAGAATCGAGGCATTCTTCCATAATATTTCCAACAAATATGTGATGAAATTGAATGACAAGACATTCAGACCATTATTTGCTTTATTAGTTCGTTGGGCTTTCGAAGGTGAAGGTGTTAATTATAATAAGATCAGCGAAGTTGAAAGATTGACATCATTCTACAAGTTCTTCAACAAACTACAAGAGAATTTGAGGTCCATTGTTACCTCTTATTACAACTACTTCATGGAACAAACTGCTTCAATTTTGAAGAGATATACTGAAAAAGAACTTGATGATATAAATCTTCGTCGTATCATCTTGAATTCTTTGACATCATCTTTCAAGAATGATCAAGATGAATTCTGGCAAGCACAGGCAAGATTTGAGTTGGTGTCCGAATCGTTATTGTCCCAACTTGTCAACATTGAAGATGGTATTGGTAAATACTTAGTGAAGGCTATCGCTTCCCTTGCCCAGACAACCTCTTCGGATGAGCACAATAAGGCCCTGAATCACTTATTCTTGTCGCACATGAAGGCTGAATGTAAAGCGAGAGAAAAATACTGGGCTGTTAAATCATTGAAAGCTGTTTATCAAAAGATTGGTGATCAATTACTGCCATTGTTACCGCAATTAATTCCTATTATTGCCGAATTGTTGGAAGATGATGACGAAGATGTTGAGTTGGAAGTCCGCTCGGGTTTAATCAAGAACATTGAAAGCGTGCTAGGGGAGCCATTAGACAGATATTTGGACTGATAGTAATATAGCATAAGGTTTATGTGTCCACGTTTAGATAAATTATAAAAGTTACGGTTTAATTACATATTTTTTGGTAGAGTCTTTAACGATACGTTATAGGATTAGGCATCTTCGGCGGAATTCCGAAGTGGTAAAAGTAATCCAACTTTATTATCAAAGCTATTGCTGGTAAGTGTATGCAGAGAATCTGGAGCTTTTCTCAAAAGAATCCATATCTGAAAAGAGATCTGAGAGACGAGAGACTCATTACGAGAAGATTCTGTACATATGTTCATATGTAGATACTGTATGCACATGTCCCGGGTAACGCACTAACATCCAGACACCAATTTGCTCGCTTGGCTCTATGTACATACCCACATAAACAAAGAAATCGCTTCTGTAAAGCTGTCAATTGTTACCCAGCATTTGAAAAAGCATTGTGGTTGACGAGAGCTGCTACTACTAATGGCTAAGAGATCGTACACGCCCACAATCCCAGGCTTTGGCATTGGCTCGTCGTCAACGCCTGTATTACCGCAGACTGTCGACGACTTGAGTCGAGATGATCTGTCTTCTTTTAGATCGGGAAGAACAACAAGTTCTACGGGAACGCAACGGAGCAGGATCTTTGGCGCGAGAGGTTCAAGATTCACGCGGGCAAGAGGAAACTTTAAGCTACCTATATTCATTAAGAGATTTTTCAAGCCACCGACTTTGGACTTTGAGACTGCAATGTGGGAGATATTTTATCTCATTGTATCACCAAAAAGAGTCTACAAGTCCTTATTCTACCACAAACAGACCAAGAACAGATGGGCAAGAGATGATCCGTCATTTGTGATACTGGTGTCATTGTTCCTCACACTGAGCGCGATAGCATGGGGCGTTGCTTATTCACCAGGTTTCTTACCTATACTCAAGTTGATCTTGTATATGGTTTGCATCGACTTTTTTGTGGTGGGAGCTATAATATCCACCATTTGTTGGTTTTTGGCTAATAGATTCTTCAAGAAAAGAGGTTTCAATGATTCAATTGGAGCTGTGACAGAGGGGGATTTGGAGTGGGCGTATTGTTTTGATGTTCACTGCAACTCGTTCTTGATTATATGGGTCGCGCTCTACATGATCCAGTTCATTTTATTACCTCTATTGACCATGAATAACTGGTTTGGGTTGTTTTTGGGGAACACTTTATATTTTGCAAGTCTAAGTTACTACTTTGTCATAACCTTCTATGGATATAATGCATTACCTTTTTTGGAACACACCCAGTTGATCTTATTCCCAATCGGTGTTCTAGGGGTGTTTTACTTCTTCAGTCTCTTTGGCTTCAACATTGCCAAACATATGACCAATTTCTATTTCAGCTAAAATGAAAGGGTATGACATAGTAAAAACTACAACCACCACAACGGCATATAGCTTTACAAACATCAGAACATCAAAACATTAATAAAAGCTTATAATACATACCAAAATTTCTAGTATTGTCCGACGAGATAAGATATGAACAGTGGATTCTTTTCACTTCAGGGACAAAGCCTCATTATCTATATATCTCAGGAAAGTCTCCAATTTTACGCTTTTGGAGGTTGTTCAAAGTTGAAAATACCAATGAATGGTTCCACCACATCTGGCCTACCAGCAGGGGCCTTACCTCTGAACACAAGATCTGGGACTTCGTATCCCTCATCACCGGGATTCTCAAACGGCATTGTATCCTCAGAATTTTCCGAAATACTATCACTCTTCTTTGTCTCATCAGTTTCCTTTGGGTGGAATATTTTCACAAAGTCTATCCTTAGCGTGTCCCCATCTTCGATCAAGCCATAGAGTTTGAATTTGGTATTACTGAGGTCTTCTGGTTTGTTGTAATGTAGTTTCCCATTAGTGAACCCCGTAAGACGGGCCATTGTGGAGCCGATGCCCTCTTCCTCGGAGCCCGCAATCTTTATATATAGCCCTGAAAGCCCAAATGGGGAGCAGTGTATCTCAAGCTCGCAGTCTGTGGTGTACTGGAAAGTCTGTGTAGCCATCTTGAAGCTAGGATATAGTGATCTTTCTCGTGACTAACTGTTGTCAGCCATGTTTTTGATTTTTGCATGGAGGCAAAACAACACGCTTGTGATGTGGTGCACGGATGTAAACAATTTAACTCCGAGAAGGTTCGGATATAACAAGGCGAGAATTTACGAGACGCATTTCTCTTTGGAATGTAATGTTCTGACTTGAATATGAATGATTATGCTAATGATATGTACACTGTTGAAGGGATAATGTGATGAGTTAGGAAGTTTTTGGACTTGGATCGGTGATCAGTTGTGGCTTTGCTCCCTGAGCTTCATTAATTTGATAACCTTCAAAAGATTCTTTGATCATATCCAATTCTTGCAGTCTGTGTTCAGGAAGCAGTTTGAAGCTGATATCTGAGTATGAGGAATTAGAGTTGGTGGTGCTATCGGTACTAGATGATTTATTTGTACCCGAAAGCGTATTGTCATCAACCCATAGTGAGTCAATAACCTTGGAAGAGTCCTTGATTAACTTCTTGAGATCACTCACACTGAGGTCCTTTTTTGACTTGCTGTTAGATGATATAGCGTTGGGGCTTTGAACTTGAAGTTGAACTCTTCTGTCATCAACCAATGGATTGTATGTCTTTATGAGTTGATATGGTTTTGATTCGGGTTTGCTGATCTGCTGAGTGGCTCCGGTATTTTGGAGCTCAATTTCTTGTTTCTTTTTAGATACCCTTTTCACAGCGCTTGCGAGAGGCCTATAATTATACCTCCTTAAACTATTAAGATCATTATTCAAAGACTCAAAGAGAGTTTTCTGCTCAATACTGATGAAGCCTCGACCCCATACCGTCTGCTCATCACTATCTTTCAAATCTTTCAAGGCAAAAATCCTTTGCTGGATTCTTCCTGTATGCGACGGCCCTTGACCCAAGGCGTTTGCCTGTGCCTCTGGTTCTGCAATAATTTTTGGCTTCTTGAACTTATTGTCGATATCTATGCTGGGTTGCTGTACATCATTAGGGTTTGTAGATGCAAAGTCTTTGGAAAAATCACTATTACTGTTGTTGTTATCATGTTGAGGTTCAAAATCCATTTTCATATCATCAAACGCAGGAACCAGATCATCACCCATGGAAACAGAAGAATATGTGGATTGTCTTTTGAGTGAGGTGTTGTCGAAACCGTTGCTATTGATATTTGTCTTTGAGTTTGAGCTGGAGGTGGTGACCACTGAGGGACGCTGATATTTCTGGTATAGCATATTAGTATGATTGGGCACAACGGTCTCCACAGCAGAGTTGTTACTGTATGCATTCATGGGATTCTTGAACCTATTTGGACGTTGTTTATGCTCTTCATTATGCGAGTTTATGGTATGAACAGAAGCTTCTCTTGATCTGTTCTCGAGGTTCAAGCCTCGAGTATGGAAAAGAATATGCGAGCTTTCAGCACTGGGTACTCGCTGTATATTTTTAACAAGCTCTGTAGGCCTCTGGAATAACTGGACGTTGGTTGGTGTTGCATTGGCAGTGTTTGGGTCCGACTTCAAGTCTCGCTTAATATTTGCTGCGGGAGCTCTTCCTCTTCGCTCCAAACTAGCATCTCTTGTTGTGGTTGCAGTGCCCGTTGAGGTGTGTGCTGAGAGGTAATGCGAGCTTCGAGCAGTGGAACTGCTTCTGCTCTTGCTCATCATAACAGAACAGGATCAATAGCTATTGTCAATTTTATTATGATAACTGTTGTTATGGGCCTGCTTGACAGCTGTATGATGCAAGGATTAGTACTAGCTCGCGCTATGGTAGTGCTAGTGCCGTAGTGTTCTTCAGGGTTGGAAATACTTGGTGGGACCGTCAAGGGCTCGAACGCCGCTGTTTCAGAATTGTAAGAGGTGAAGTCTGAAGTGAGTGTACACGTCAAAATCAAAAACGCTCATTGTTGACGTAGAATTTTCACACGCCGATAAGATGATGCTGCAAACTGAAAGGCCGCATCCTCGTCGAATCAAGCACTACTTTTCGTTCGCTCGCTGATCGCTGATAAGAACAAACGATAAGGGCTGTCCCAAATCAGTAACTCTCGAGGGCTCGGATTACAAACGCTGTGGTAACTGAGAATGCTGAAAATTCTAAAAAAACAAGCAATGGATCTTTGGCCGAGCGGTTTAAGGCGCTCGACTCAAGATCGAGTATCGTAAGATGCATGAGTTCGAATCTCATAGGATCCATTATTTTTGCATTTTTTTCGAGTGCTTTTTTTTTCCTCAGAAAGTGCCACTCTGTCTCAAAGCCATCCATATTATTCTAACTGTTTTAGATTCTGAAGTCCGTATGTAATCTGAGTGTAATTTGAGAGTATTGGAAGCTTCGAACAATCAGTTTTGAAAAAAAAAAAAAAAACAAAAATTACGCGCGCGCTTGGTTTTTAATTTGAAATCAAAATACAAAATACCCATCTGGCATTTAGTAAAAAGTTGTCTTCATTCACTATTCATATAGTCGATACCCCCTCAAGCCCAATGTTGGCACCCAAGACCGTTTATGCCACAGTGGATTGGCTTCACGAGGCAAGATTTTTCCAGCGATACAAGGACATTGGGCCTATCAAGCCAACTAAGAAAAGAACCCAGTATATTGTAACAGACCAGGAAAGGGAGGATCCGGTGGGAATAGAGCGACCAACCTATTTAGCTTTGGCGGACTCTATTATTACTGCAGAAGTGGAATGGGAGGATTCTTACGATATACTGGGCGAGGGCGAGGTATTCTTTGATGAGGTAGACATGAGGTTCAACAGCGATATGATAATTATTCATTCGAAAAAAAGATATACTCTACGAAACCAGGCAATTCTCAGACTGGTGATACCTGATAAGGACCAGTTGAAAATAATATTAGCTGAAATGAAAGTTCTAGCCAATCGAAAGACGAAGAACTCGAAGATTTTCAACTTTGCTCTTCCTCCTACACTGAAGTTGATCATCGATAAAGAGGCAGGTAAAGTAAGCATACAAATCGGATACATTATTCAAGTGATCGAAAGCTTATATCTCAATATTCCCACAGATTATATTTCATACATCAGGACAATCATCGAAAATATCTCACATAATATCTGCAGTGAGTGCTCGACTTCTGCTACTTCCCCACAATTATTCTATGACTGCGTCACGGAGAAAACCTTGAATCACTCACCCTATGCTACTTCTCCCTTGGTGACCGAGCTTGATACCGATCTCTTACCATTTCAAGGCACAACTGTCAATTGGATGCTTTCAAGGGAGAATGTGCTGTATGATGAAAGCACCAAGACAGTGAAAGAGGTCCCCTTATGGCCTAAAGAGCGTGAAGTTGTCTCTGATGAGATGATAGAATCAACACTGAACAGACTATCTTTCGGATTTCAGCTACTAGATAGCAGCGTAACAAAACAAAAAGTTTGGTTCAACAAATATTCTGGAAATATATGCTCAAGAGAATCAGCTATAAGATATCTCACCAATGATGTTTTTTTTCGTGGTGGGTTCGGTATTTTGGCAGAAGAAATGGGGCTGGGGAAAACAGTAGAGTTGGTTGCATTGAACTTATTGAATACTCGTCCTCTGGATCAAATTGGCGAGGAGTATTTTGATGACTCTAATAGCAGAACGATAAAAAAAGCCAAAACTACTTTGATCATTTGCCCTGAATCCATTCTATCACAATGGTCTGATGAAATTGGTTTACACTCTCCAAGCCTAACAGTGATGATTTATCTCGGGAATCAAAAGCATGGAGCCTTCACACCTCAGGAGTTGGCTGCCCAATTAGCTGAACATGATATAGTTCTCACTACTTATTCAATAATGCAAAGAGAAGTCCATAACGCTCTCTATAATCCATCAGCAAGAAAAAGGGCCCGTACAGCCACCACACAAAAGAGAAGTTTCAAAGATGAAGTGTTAGAGTCTAATGGAGGGAACATCGATGAGGAAAGTATTGATGCCTTGAAAGCTATCTATGATGATATGGAGACAGTGACTGACCTTGTAACTCCAGAGCGTATTGATCACTCTTCACCACTGGTGCTTTTGGAATTTTGGAGATTAGTTTTGGATGAGGCACAAATGGTCGGTACGCGTCTTTCCAATATTTGTACGGTGACAACATTGATCCCAAGACATCATACATGGGGTGTCAGTGGTACACCCATCCGAAATGGATTGGATGATCTGAACTCTTTGCTTTCTTTTATGAGAGTGCATCCATTCGGTGGATTGTACCAATGGAAGCTTCTGAAGGAAAATCCTCATGATTTTTCGAAGCTATTCTCCGATTTGACTCTTAGGCATACCAAAGAAATGGTGAAAGAAGATATCCAGATTCCCAGTCAAGAACGAATTTTGATGAGTGTGCCTTTTGGGCCTGTCGAGCAGAATAACTATGAAGAGTTATACAAGAAGTTCCTTAGGGATGTCTGTTTAGATGAAATGGGGAACCCTGATGTCGATGACTGGGAACCCTCCCCATCATATTATGAGAGTATGAGAAGTTGGTTGAAGGTGCTGAGGAAACTATGCTGTCATCCAAGTTTTGGTACCGAATCGAATGCCCCATCATCTGCGAGAAACTTTCAGACAATGGATAAAGTTTTACAATTGTTGATTGATACTGCACATGAAAAGATTCTTCAGCTTCAAAGAGAGATGAGCGTCACCAGATTCGAGATTGGCCAGATTTATGAGTATCAAAAAAAGCCTCAAAAGGCCTTAGATGTCTGGTTGGTAGAATTGAAAAACTCCAGAGAGCGAGTGTCTATCATGAGGGAGAAAGCTGGATCTAATCCAGAGAGATATAACGCTGCGTTGAGATCAAATTTGGAACTTTTACACAGAGCTTATTTTTTTGTTGCCTCTGCTTATTATCAGCTTTACACACCTCCTATCACAGAGTTAGTTCCCGGTATTGTGAAGAATTATATCCCCGAGGGGATTGACCCAGGATTATATGGCCATAGATTACCTGATGATGTGGATTTGAGTGAAATTGTTGTTCATAGGGTCCTGAACGAAGTTGAATCAAGATATCAAGATTTGGAGAGAGAGAATTATGGACTTGCTCAAGAAATCAGAAAGGAGCTACTTGCTGAACCTATCAAAAATGTTGATAATGCTATTCAAAGACTGGCTGAAGACTTTGTGATCCCATTTGCCGAAATCAATCATATTAGATTTCATAACTTCAATTATCAAATTTTTACCACTAAACTTGACTCTGTGGTCACCCAACTAAACTATCAGTCAGAAAAACTCAATGAATGGCTCGCTGAAGTGAAACAGTTGCTAAGTATTCCTTTGCTCGATTCAGTCACTGACCCAAGTGGTGCCGAGTACAACGCCTCACTGGATGACCAGATGAATGCTTCTTCATATTTGACATTCATACAGAGAATAATCAAAGATAGAGACCAGCTTGTTCTTGGGAAAGCAGGCGGCGAATACTATGAGTCAACTGAGGTGTTACCAGTTGAAGCTGAATTCGACCAGAAATTGGAAAAACAGTTTCCTAAAGTCAACGTGACCGAATCGTTAAAAGAGCTTTTGATTGCTTCGAAGGCGCTCTTGTCAGAGACCAGTAATGAGTTTAGAAAGTTTTCGGATATGATTTTTAGGTTGAGGGAGATGTTTGAAGAGCAAAAAGATGCTTGCGATGGTTTTAAGAAGAGATTTAGGGTCTTGAATGATGTTTATAACTCTAAGATTACATATTTCAAGAGTTTGCAAGAGCTATCAGATAATGTTAAACCTTTTGATGACGTTTCACATTCTCTATATGATTTCACTGGGAAACTGTTCAGCTTGAAAAAAGAGTTGGATTCTAAGTTCCTGACGATTAATGACACGGAGAAGAGAATCAAATATCTAGAGTCTCTGAAGTCTCAAGATGATCATGAGAAGATCTGTCCAATTTGTCGTGGTACTATCACTATTGGATCCGTTACTAGATGTGCTCATAGATATTGCAAAGACTGCTTAGCTCAGTGGATGCGAACTAAAAGGGTTTGTCCGATGTGCAATGTACCTATAAAATATGAGGATATTTACAATTTCACTTACAACAGGGCTGAGATTCAAGTCAACAGCATGGAAATTGAAGGGACAGAAAATGAGATATCTCAGGTTTATCATAAACTGGATAAAGAGAATCTTCAAAAGATAAATTCTATCAAATTGAAGTATGATTATGGTGCTAAAATCAACATTATTCTGAAACAGGCAATATGGCTCAAAAGACAGGATCCATATGTTCAAATCGTTATCTATTCACAGTGGCCTCAATTGCTGAATATTATAGGCAATGCCTTACAGCAAAATAACATTCGATATCTTGGGTCAAGAAGCGTTCTCTCCCACGCACAGAGGACTGGCGAAATCAAAGCAATGAAGACAGATATATCCAAGTTCAAGAAGGATCCAAGAATTACCTGTTTTTTACTCAATGCCAAGTCCAATGCTTCTGGGTTGAATCTAGTCAATGCTACACATGTGTTTTTATGTGAGCCTTTGGTACAGACGGCGTTAGAATTGCAGGCTATTAGTCGAATCCACAGAATTGGTCAAAAGAAACCGACTACAGTGTGGATGTTTTCTATATCAGGAAGTGTTGAGGAGAGTATTATCTTACTTTCGGCGAGAAAAAGACTCGAGTTCAAAGAGAAGTTGGAAACTGAGGAAATGACAAAGAACTCGTACAAATTGGTTGAAACGAGTGGTGAAGTGGTGGACTCTTCGGATCTGTGGAATTCCTTCTTCAGTCACAAAATTGGACGTTTGGTGTGAGATTCACCGTGGTTTTCTCAAATAGACATGACGATCAACAACGAATTTTAGATGTGATAATTATTTTAAGAACTATGTGTAGCAATCAACCTGTGTAAAAGCCGTGTTATTTTGACAGAAAAAAAAATGCCAGGTAGGCGCACGTAAATACGAAGCGAAAAAGCGACACCACCAAGACATCATGAAATTGGTTGGAAAAGCCCATTTTCTCAAGGAATTGAAGGTTGTCTAGGTACATTGTTCTTCAGATTGTAACACTCTTTTGTGGATCGAAAGTGCCACACGTGGAAAGACAGAGACGGTTTTTGTTCCATCGCTGGTTTTCTGAGCCCCTCCTGTCAAAAGATCACCAAGACAGCTTTGATTTGTTGACAGTTGACACATACAAAACCCTTTGAGCGGCATCCCAAATTTCACTAAGAAAGAACCACTAAAGAACTCGTCGCTAATGGGCCTTGATATAGTAGACCAGAACACGATGTCTAGACCTCCAAACGGTACTGCTAAGCCAAACGGCAAGCCACGCGGCCAGGGAAACAAGAACACCACAGCTAATGAGAATGCAGAGAATGGGGGTGTATTCGAGCCGGAGTACGTCAACAACAAACTTGATTTCCGCGGTGATGTGCTACATGCCAGACCTTCTGATGCTGAGACTCGTGAGGGTGGGGAAGACCTCAATGGCCTGTTGGACAATGACGTGAACGAAGAACAGCAGTTTGACCAGCGTCCCATACAAGAGACTGATGACGTCCAACCAGATCAACCATACTCCCCTGGCACTGATGTTGGGCCACAGGAAGCTACCTATGATAACAATGGAACCTCTCAGCAGCAGCTTGTGGGGCAGGACCCTTCTGAGACGCCAACGTGGTTAAGAAGGTTTTCAATCATTCCAAACGACTCAACAAGGTGGAAAAACATCACCAATGCATTAAAATTTGGCAAAGGAGGCAGAAGAGACACACAAGTGGATGCTCAACAACCACAATATGCTAGAAGAACTGTTGGCGAAGATCCTGATTCACATGCAAGACTAAGAGCGTCGAATTTGGTTACAAGTTTGATTTCAGTATCTCCAGCAGCTCTGTTTTTGGCTTCAAATTTTCAGATGGATGAACATGGAACGAGAAGGGCACCTTTGTTATTATCACTACTGGGCATCGACATCAAAGATGTGACACCCCCAGGAAGTCGCCACAGAAAATATCAAATCAATTTGGAATATGGGGTTGGTCCAAATAGACTCAAGTGGTCAGTGACCAAGGATTTGAGAGACTTCATCACTCTCCACTCGAGATTGAGAGTTTCGTTGTTCCAAAGCAAAAACTTCAAGGGTCAAAAAGCTGCTGAGCTACCCAAATTTCCTAAATATAACAGAAACGAAGAGCTGTATGAAGATGACCCTGCGCATACTTTCAACGATCGCTACTTGTCAGTCACTAAGAGAACTCCAGACCATGTCAACTCGAATGGTGAATATAATAGCTTTAGTACTCCACAGGAAAGAAACAGACCTGTGCATCTGAATCCAAATGCAAGACAAAACAGCTCGAATTCTCATGCATCCTCCTCTGTGTCAAATCCCGAAAACGAACAAGATGTTGAAGAAAATGGTGAACCATCCCCCGCTCATGCTGGATTCATGGACCGTCTTCACACGATAACTTCCAGATTGTCTCGTGAAAGCGATCATAATGGCGATGAAGCTTCAGAATCAAGTCACGAACACTATAGACGGAAGTTGGAGAACTATCTCAAGCAGCTGGTGTTGGCACTTTCATTAAGACCTCAAGCTAACAGGTTATTCCAATTTTTTGAATTATCACCATTGGGTGTTTTGCTAAGTTATGAGAGTGGATTTCAAGGCAAGCAGGGTTATTTGATTGTTAGTTCAACATCAAAAGCTCAAGGCTGGAGGGTTGGACACTTGAAAGTCAGCGATTTCAAACAGATGGTGGAGAGACACACTAATAAGTGGTTTATGGTGAGAAACTCTTACATCATGTATGTCTCTGATATTTATTCAACTACACCCCTCGAGGTTTTCATTGTTGATAAAGACTTCAAAATCTCATTTTCAGGAGACGATGACGCACCACCTCAACTTATAGAAAATGATAATGTATCCTTATATGATGATGCAATGTCTTTGGATGACAACGTGAACTCAACTGATAAGAAGAAAAGAATACCAACACATGTCACGATCAAAATTGAAAATGGTGAAAGGGAACTCAAATTATTAGCCAAATCTGAAAATCAAGCTAGGTTATGGGTTCATTCCATTCAAACAATGCAAAAGAATACATTGTATTCTAAGCCACAACGCTTTGGAAGTTTTGCTCCAGTTAGACAAGATTGTTTTGCTCAATGGTTTGTTGATGGTAGAGATTACATGTGGGCTATCAGTTCTGCAATGGAAATGGCCAAAGATGTCATCTATATACATGACTGGTGGTTATCTCCAGAACTTTATATGAGACGTCCTGCAAATGGTAACCAAGAATGGCGTATTGATAGAATATTGAAAAGAAAAGCCGAGCAAGGTGTCAAAATCTTTGTTGTTGTTTATAGAAATGTTGGTTCAACTGTCGTGACTGATTCTTTATGGACTAAACACTCTTTAATTGATCTACACCCAAACATTCATGTCATTCGTTCACCTAACCAATGGTTACAGAATACTTTCTTTTGGGCTCATCATGAGAAAATATGTGTCGTCGACCATACAGTGGCATTTGTGGGTGGTATTGATTTATGTTTTGGTAGATGGGATACACCAGACCATGTTTTGGTTGATGATTCTCCTCATGATTTTGCTACCAAGCAGAACGCCACTGAAGAGTCCATCAAGTATCAAAAATTCCCAGGTAAGGACTATTCAAATCCAAGAGTGAAGGATTTCTCCAATTTGGACAAGCCATATGAATCCATGTATGATAGAGATGTGGTCCCACGTATGCCCTGGCATGATGTTCACATGATGACTGCGGGTAGACCAGCCACTGATTTATCGAGACATTTTGTTCAAAGATGGAATTATCTATTGAGACAGAAAAGACCATCAAGACCAACCCCAATTTTGACTCCACCTCCTGAATTTACTCAAGAGCATTTGGAGAGATTCAATTTGACTGGTTCCTGTGAAGTGCAATTTTTGAGGTCATCTGGTAACTGGTCTTTAGGATTGAAGAAACATGAGCAATCTATTCAAAATGCTTACTTGAAGTTGATTGAAACCTCTGAACATTATGTTTATTTAGAAAATCAGTTTTTCGTTACCAGTACAGCTATCGACGGTACTGTTGTTGAGAATAGAATTGGTGATGCATTGGTTGATAGAATCATTAAAGCTCACAATGAGAAGAAGAAATGGAAGGCAATCATTGTCATCCCATTAATGCCGGGCTTTGAGAGTCAAGTTGATCAGTCCGATGGTTCGGCTGTCAGAGTTATCATGCAATGTCAATACCAATCCATCTCAAGAGGTCCAACCTCAATTTTCGGAAAACTACAAAAGATGCAGATTAACCCCTATGATTACATTCAATTTTATTCGTTGAGAAAATGGGGTAGAATTGGTCCCCATCGTAAGATTGTTTCTGAGCAGCTTTATATTCATGCCAAGATTTTGCTAGTTGATGACCGTACAGCATTGATTGGATCTGCAAATATCAACGAAAGATCTCAAAGAGGTACAAGAGACTCAGAGGTTGCAGCAGTCGTCAGAGATACCGAGCTTGTCAATACTACAATGGATGGCAAGCCATACAAAGCAGGCAAATATGCCCATACATTGAGAATGAGATTGATGAGAGAACACCTAGGTGTTGATGTGGATATTCTCGATATTGTTGAGAGAAGATTCAATAAGATTGAAGAGTTGGCCAGAAAGACACAAACTGGCTTAGACTCGAAGACTAATGACTTCAACAACAAGGATTACGAAATTGGTTCTTCAATGGTCGAGTTGGCATCCAGAGATGTTTTAAATCTTCCAAACGGTACACCAAAATGGAAAAAATTCAAAGATCGAAAATCATCGTGGGCTCCAGAAGGCCTGAAAACCGATTATAAATTTAATGAAATCAATCAGCAAGATGAAAAGAAGAACCTACCTGCTCATTTACAAGAGAAGTCACATGAACCGGTTAGATTATTCTATCACTCTTTCAACAACCGCGCTCGAGAAGAGAATATCGGTATCAGAGATAAGAAACAATTCTCGAGTGATTCAAGGATCAACAACAATCAACAACACAGAAATGATGTTGATGGTAAAGGCCAAGACCGTATGGATACTAATGAATATAAAAACTATAGAATTAATGCTGCAAGAACTTTGAAGAGATGGGCTAAGGAATCCTTGGTGAATGATACCACCGATGTTTTCCTACCTAATGTTGAGCAAGTGTTGGATTTCTTGGATGATGAAAATTTCGTTGGAAACCCTGAAAAATTGACTGATCAAGAGGAACTGATGATCAGTGAAAGAAACGAAGAAAGATGGAACATGTTGAAGAGAATTGCTTATTTACAGAGAGTCGCCGCTAAACAGAAAGTCAACATCGATGAAGAAAATGGCAAACGTCAAAAAGTTGGACTACCAGGTCTTCATAAATTTAACGCTGATAAAAGCACGAACGGAGAGTTGAATTTAGTTGATAAAGTTTCAGGTAAGACATCTGATTTGAAACAAAGTGCGCCACCAGATGAATTTGGCGAGACAAATGCAGTAGAAACCAAGCATTCATTGGAATTCAACGAGATTGGTGATTTACCAGGTAATAACATTCCTGTTGTTTCATTGAATCAGGAAGGAATTCATCATATGCTGGAGTCATTCAATGACACTGGAAGTCAAACGAAATTCAACAAGTTTATCGATCCATATAGTTTCCATGATCCATTGGATGATTCATTTTATGAAGATATCTGGTTTGATAATGCATTGAGAAATACAGTAATATTCAGGGAGGTTTTCCATTGTCAACCAGATGATACAGTTGCCACCTGGAAAGATTACAAGGCATTTGCAAAGATGACATCGGCATTCAGTTTAGGTCAAGACCAAGAGATCCGTCGTAATGAAGCTAGGAGAAAACCTTTCAATTCTAGTGGAGACGACACAACTGATGATGAAGATCATAATGGTAATGGCGATGAAGAACAAGACAGTGCAAAAAGCCAAACCTTGAGTGTTAAAGTGGATGATCTGAATGAGATGGATAAAGTGGAGGGAATCACTGGAAATGCGCCAACACCACCATCAAATCAGCAAATTTCCTCTAGAGAGAATGGTACCAACCTTGCTGAGCATAGTATGGCAAAGCCTATATCTGATGGAGCTGGGAACTCTGGGAGTGCTGCGGAGGGAGAAGATCATACTACTACTGCTAGTGATACCACTATGCCACCAAGAAGAGGTAAGAGTGGAGCTTATGGATTGAAGAAAAGATCTCCATTAGGAGTTGATAGAGTTTTTGATCGTGATACTGCAGATAGATTATTGAGTGAGATTCAAGGTCACTTGGTCCTTTTTCCAGTTGATTGGCTATATATGGAGATTGATGGAGGGAACTGGTTTTACAATATGGATAGATTACCTCCTCTTGAGATTTATGATTGAGGGGGATACCACGCATGTATTTTTAATGATTAATTAATATAATGACTGAAGTCTGTTACATTGAGGAAAGTGTCTTGTTTGATTACACTGTCTAGAGAAAGACGGTTTCATAATGTAGTTCACATAACTCGTCAAGTATTAACTATACTTCTATTTGAATCACTCCTATGTATAAACTTGTCTTGACACCGTCAACAGTGTACGTAAAACATCTAAATGCAGCTGATGATGGCTACCAGTATAACCATTGACTCTAGTTCTTGATTTTTTTTTTTTTTTTCTGTTGTATTCTTTCTTTATTTCACACCCAGTATAGTAATAATAATAATAATAATAATAATAATAGTAAAGTAATTGAAGTTGTAACATAGAAGCCTTTTTTTTGGTTTTGGTGAAATAATAAAATATAAAAAAAGATGTAAATTAATCATATCTTCATAACAAATCATTCTAGCTTAACAGTTTATTCTTTCTTCTATTGATAATAGAGGATGCATCCAAGCGTAATTCGAATGCGTTACTCTCTTCCAATGCACAGTTTTGCTGCGAATTATTCTGTAGATCAATCTCTTTCAAGTAACGACCACTATTGGTTTCCAAATTACCGTTATGTGGGTGTGATTCTCTTTCAATCTCCTCCTCTTCTTCTTCTTGAATCTCATCCGTGAGCAGAGTCTTGTTCTTGAGTAACTTTTCTTCTCCGATTCTGTGAACAGCATTACTGATATCAAATGCATCTCTAAGAGCTCTAGCAGCAGGTGAATAAACAGGCTCTGTTCTCTTGAAATCTTGGAAAGACATCTTCTTTGGTCTTTTGAATTCCACCTTGTTCAACCATGGATCGTTCAACAAATCATTGATGGTATATCTCTTGTTTGGGTCCACCGTTAGCAAGTTACGAACACAGTTCTTTGCACCTGGACTGATCTCATCCCACCATGGCTGTAAGAACTGATACTCTCCCTTGGCAACTTTCTCGGTCAAAACGTCAATCTTTTCATCGTAGAATGGAGGGAACCCACACAACAAAGTATACAAGACACACCCCATTGCCCACATATCCACCTCTTTAGAATAGTGTTCATCTCTCACAATCTCAGGAGCAGTGTATCCCACAGTTCCACATGGAGTCTTTGTATCGTCAAACCAAACCTGTTTGGAAAGACCGAAATCTGCCAACTTGACGAGACCAATCCCACCACCTCCGACACCGTTAACAAACTGTCCTTCATCAACTTTGTTAGGGTCATCAGACCTTCTCAGTTTTGGTTTCACGGAGGGCACAAGCGGGATCGGCTGGAAAAGTAAATTCTCCGGCTTGATATCACGGTGTACCACACCAACTTCCTCATGCAAGTATTTGACCGCCTCCCCCACCTGCTTGATCACATGTCTGGACAAGTCTTCTGAGAAATATGTGTACTTGACAATCTCATTGAAGATCTCACCTCCCTCAACAAGCTCCTGCACAATGTAGTAGTACTCTTCGACCTCCTTAAATTCGATAAACTTGACAATATTGTCGTGGTTGAGCTGGCGCATGATGGTGGCCTCCTTGAGGACTGCCTTCTTCTGGTTGTTGTCCATCTGGAACTTCTTGATAATCTTAATCGCAACGGGCTCCTTTGTGACAACGCTCGTGGCCCTGTGCACGGTACTGAAGGCCCCTTCCCCGAGCTTGTCCGCAATCTTGTAGTGCTCCAGCCCAGGGTATTTGGCGCTCTGTAGCTTGAGCTCCTCCTTCACAATCTCACTCGCTAGCTCGTTGTAGTCGTAGCAGTTCTTGGCAGTGGTGGTGGTGTTGTTGTTGTCCTCCACGTTAACCATATTGTTACTATCGATATTATGATCTCTGGCAGCCAGCTGTTGCGCCTGCTTGCCCTGGCGGATAAAGTTCTTGATGTTCTGTACGGTCGTCATCGTTAGTTCACGGAAGATCTCGTACGTAGAATTTAAAGAACACTCACTTGAAACATTTACCAACTATCAAATTGGGAACAGCGTCGTTTTATAAATCACTGCGGTTTTTCTAGCAATCTCTAGCAATCAAAGAAAGCAAAAAAAATTATGTAGTAAAGTAAATTTACGGCGGAGGGGTTTGAAAATTTATAGAACGTGTTCGAGACATTCGCGACCGGCGCGGAAACAAGTTTTTAGCACTGAACAAAAGTGATGTCACTGCAAACTGATTTGCTCTTTAGGCAGTGCAGATTGGTTCCTGAATCTTTGTTTGCTCTTGAGGAAAATTTTCAGATAAAAGTGGCACCATCAAGGCTTGTTATGCTTGTGGAATAGGCTTGAAAACACAAAACACCGCGTTTTAGATCGGAAAAATCGACATCGCGAAAAATGCCAAAAAATAGGTCGAGCCCGGATTCGAACCGGGGTTAGTAGAATCAGAATCTACGGTGATAACCTCTACACTACGCGACCAACACTTCGTTGAGTTGGTGAGCCTGAGCAGACCATACCATGAGGACTGGATGTATTCCAAAATGACTAATTTCCGGGCGCTAGAGCCTTTTGGACAAACTAAAGAGTATATAAGCATGTTAACAGCCATATTGGAGATATTTGACGATTTATTGGAGACAGAAAAGCGCAGTACGACATCTCAAAGAAAATTTTGTTTTCCTTGAATTCAACTGCCAAGATGAACAGTGTCAATAAAACACCCCTTTTTTTTTTCCATCGCTATCTTAAAATGAGCACTAGGTAGGGGTGTCAAAGTTGAGAGTTCGCATTGGCGTCTAGTAGTCTTGATATCTATAAATAAGTTGACCTTTTATTTGAGAATTTGACGAAAGTTGACTTCAACCTGTTGAAAAAGAACAATGTGGATTGGAAAGTATTACGGGTACGCAGATCATGGTTATCGAATACATCCTGATTATTCATGTAAATATAAATTAATTTCTGAGAATTTTTCAACAAGTTCCCTTGAAAGTACCATGATGATTCTTTTTATGATCTTTCTTTTGTTCATGAGTTTCCAAGAAGTCTTCACCTCCGGAAGCAATAGAACTCAACAAGGAATAAATCAATCCTTTTCTCTTTTCAGCATCTGTAACTTCTAGACTTTCATCGTATAGTTCATAGCTCTTGATCAAAGATTCAGTGATTTTAATAATATCACCAATCAATTTATATAACAAATCATCTGTCAATTCAACACGCACAACAACACGTAAAATTTCCACATCTTCTTCATTTGGTGGCAATGGATAGTTTGGGATGATCCAACCATTTCTTCTCAATAGAGTTGAGATCAAGGCTTGCGGAATATTTGGATATTGAGCTTGGAAATCATCAGTGAATTTAAAGGCAACAACTGGTAAACCGGCATTGTAATAATCCAAATCTTTTTCTTGATGCTTGATATTGGAATCAATCTTTTTAGGATCAAATTTCAAATCACCCTTCTTTCTATGGATTTGAGAAACACATTCATAATAGTTGGATTTTTCCAAAGCATTTGATAACATTCTTGCATTCTTGACAGATCTTTCATGGATCTGCTTATAACCTTGGAAACCTAAACTGATGAAGTTGAAATATTGGTGAATTGATTGGAAACCAGGTCTTGAAAAATTCAAACCGTAAGACTCTTCCACTGATCCCAGGTATCTCAATTTGAAGATCAACTCTTTTGGTAAAAGTTCAGCATTTCTCCACAAAATCCAACCTAAACCAGCTGTAGTCAAACCAAACTTATGACCAGAGGTGTTGATTGAGACAACTCTCTTGATTCTGAAATCCCATTCCAATTCTGGATACAAGAATGGAGCAACAAAGGCACCGGATGCACCATCGACATGAATTGGGATATCAAAGCCCTTTCTTTCTTGAATATCGTCCAAGAGATTACTCACTTCCAAAACATTCTCAAAAGTTCCAGTGTAAGTAGAACCCAAGATTACAAAGATACCAATAGTGTTATCATCAATTTGTTCTTCAATCTTGGAAACATCTAAAACATGCTGAGATTCTTTGCTAACAGGGATCAATCTTGCCTCAACATCAAAGTATCTGGCAAACTTCTCCAAGGCAACTTGTGCATTGGACCCCATTAAGATATTTGGTCTGAAATAGTCCTTACCTTGGGCTTTTCGCTTTGCCTGCCATATCTTCTTCATGGCCAACCCACCAAGCATGATAGCCTCTGAGGAACCAGTAGTAGCAGTACCGATTGGATCATTGGAGTTCCCGTGCCACAATCTACCCAAAATACTCACATTTCTGTTCGTAAGATCCATGAGTGTAGGGTACTCATCGGCATCGGCAAGATTCTTCACCGCATTCTCGGAAATCAATCTGTTGGCTTGATCCTGGGAGTAAGTGTTGACAAAGGAAGCCAAGTTCAAAGTTGGGTTCCCATCAAGAGACAATTCATTGTGAAGCAAGTTATAAGCTGTTTCTTCACTGAAACCAGTATCTGGCAATTCAAACTTGTTTTGAGCGGTGTCAAACTCAGATTGGTGGTCAATTGGGTGATAATGGCTCTTGTTGAAGACAGAGTCCTCAACTTGGTCTGGATCAACGATTTGGGTTAGCATTGTAGTTCAATTGTATGATAGAAGTGAAAGCGCAAAGATTGTATGAGATCTCTGGGGGACAATTGACTCTTTATAAACAAGTGCTCGGATAATGTACAATTTGCAAGATCCACATGTCTATTTATATTTTCCTGGATTGCTCGGTAAGTATTTAGGGGCAGCTGAAACAGAGTTATGCAAACAATTTGAAGGAAGTTTTGAGTCAATTGAAAGAGCTACAGCGTTACCAGGAGGTCAATTGTTCTCCCTAGACATCAAGGTACCCCATTCTTTGTCTGAACCCCAGCTTTTCAGAGCTTTTTTGAAGCTTTTTTGACACAAAGCGTATCAAACTCTGGGCAACCTCGGAGAAGATACCCAATGAGGAAGCCCCTCCGTACACCATACATACATATTCTTTGTCTAACAAATTTTATGTGCTACGTATATTGTACTTTTTATGAGCAATAGAAGCGCGTAAGAAGACTAACTTAGTGTGATCTACTGCCTTTCGGAGTGTGAACTATTCGTTTTCATGAAGTTTTTGTGTTTTGAAGCCGTACTAGTACACATTAAAGAGCTTATTCGACTTGAGCATCGAAGTTTTCACCTTCAACTAAGTCTGGGATGTCTTCTTCACCTTCAGCAGCTGGGGCAGCACCACCTTGAGCAGCTTGTTGTTGTTGTAATTGTTGGGCTAATTTACTCAAGATGTCCAAGTTTTCAGCACCTAATTGTGGAATGATGTTTGGGATCAATTCAGTAATTTCCTTTTCTTGTGGAATACCGTAGAAACCATAAGTGTTGTGTTGGTTAGCAGCTTGGACACCAACTCTGTTGAAGTGCAAGACTTTACCGTCATCTTTGAAGAAGTTGGCTTCTTCAACACCTTCAAGGGTTTGAACGTTGAATTTTTGTAAAGTAGCTTGTAGTTTGGAATCGTCAGCAGTTGGCTTAGAAGAGGACTTCTTGACTTTTCTTCTGATACCACCAACCTTGGAGTTACCTTGTTTTTGCAACTTGGCTAATTTTTCTTGATCAATTGGCATTTTGTTATATTTGTATGGGGAGATAGACGGACACAAAGTACACTAACTAGACGTCTGGTTTCAATTTTTCACTTTTTCGACGATTTTTTTGTTGATGCAAAAAAAAGCGAGAAAACTGAAAAAAAAAACTATCCACATCCAAACACCATATACTTAAGCTCTTTCATAATTAACACTGGCACTCCACAGTGAATAAGCCAACAATTCCTTTGATCTCGTTCAAAACTGGTACTGCGATGCTCTCGAGGCGCTGCTATGCCACGGCCGCACACAAATACTCCAAGACAGTGCGTCTACCCAAGACGAAGTTCCCGAAGCGCTCGTCATACGACAAAGCCATCAACGATCTGATTCCACGGTCCTCACAGCAGTTGTATAAGCACCAATTCGAGTCCAGGCCCACGGACAGCGACAATGTGTTCATCCTCCATGACGGACCGCCGTATGCCAATGGAGATTTACACCTGGGGCATGCGTTGAATAAAGTGCTAAAGGACATCATCAACAGAATAGCACTTCTTAAAGGCAAGAAGGTGTACTACAAACCTGGATGGGATTGTCATGGGCTACCTATAGAGCTCAAGGCACTCGATAAAATCAACAAGAAGATGAAGAAGGATTCCTCCACGGTACTTAATGTTCAAGATATACGGAAAATTGCGAGATCACATGCACTCAAGACTGTGGAGAATCAAATGGCTAAATTTAAAGAACTAGCCATATTAACAGACTTTGAACACAATTACAAGACATTGGATCACGATTTTGAGATTGCTCAGCTGAGGATCTTTCAAAAGATGCTATCTAAAGGACTGATCACAAGACAAAAGAAACCAGTATACTGGGGTTGTGAAACTCATACCGCCCTGGCAGAATCAGAATTGGAATATAATGACACTCACAAATCTATAGCAGCATATGTCAAATTCCCAATTGTGTCACACACAAAAGATTTGGCTGATATAGTCTCCGAGTTCGAATTGCCTAATTTATCGGCTCTCATTTGGACATCTACCCCTTGGACAATCCCTTCAAATAAAGCCATTTGTGCTAATGAGTCCTTCAACTACACAATTATCAAGTCAGCCAAAGATTCACTAATTGTATCTCGAGAGCTAGCAAAGTCTCTACTAGAACTCAACACTGACTATGTTGCCAGTGATATTTCCATCCCTGGATCTGCTTTGATTGGATCAACATATACAAATATCAAGATCCCAAATTCCTCATTCCCAATTTTACATGGTGATCATGTTACGAACAGTGCAGGTACAGGTCTTGTCCACACGGCACCTGGACATGGTAATGATGATTATTTCATTTGCCTTCAGAACAATATCGATGTGCTATCACCCGTTGACCAATTTGGTCAATACACGAACGAGCTTCCACAAGGTTTCCAGTCTTTACAAGGTCTTAAAGTCCTAGGAGAGGGAACACCAAAAGTGCTGGAGTTGATGACCCATGCTGATATGTTATACGCTCTTGATAAAAACTATACCCATTCTTATCCTTATGATTGGCGTTCCAAGAAACCTGTTATCATTAGAGCCACCCCCCAGTGGTTTGCCAATGTTGGTGAAATCAAATCAAAGGCACTCAGTGCGTTAAATCAAGTCAAATTTGTCCCAGAGAGAGGTGTGAATAGACTATCCACATTCATCAAGAATAGAAACGAATGGTGTATTTCAAGACAAAGAAGTTGGGGTGTACCTATTCCTGCATTGTATTCTAAAACGGATGAGACATTAGTTCTCATGGATGATGAGTCAGTCAGCCACATCATATCCAAAATTGACGAGTTAGGAGTTGATTCTTGGTTTGAGGATGAAGCAAATGTGGAACGATGGTTACCAAAATCACATGCAGGGCAAGGTGCTGACTTTTACAAAGGTCGTGATACCATGGATGTTTGGTTTGATTCAGGATCTAGTTGGAATGAAATCTTGAAATTTGTCCAGGAGAATAACTTGGTGCGTGATGTGTTGGTTGACGTTTATCTAGAAGGTTCTGACCAACATAGAGGATGGTTTCAATCTTCGATTTTGACCAAAATTGGTTCTTCTGATGACGCAGCCCCAAACGCTCCTTACAAATCCATCGTCACTCATGGATTCACTTTAGACGAAAAGGGATTAAAGATGTCCAAGTCAGTAGGGAACATCATCACCCCAGATGAAATTATCAAGGGGTCTAAGACATTACCTGCACTAGGTGTGGACGGATTGAGACTATGGGTCGCCCAAGCCGATTATACTTCGGATATGTCAATTGGGCCAAATATCTTGAAACATGTTGCTGATGCCTTGAAGAAGTTAAGATTCACTTATGCTTTCTTGTTAGGCAATTTGGATGGATTTGAACAAACCCACCTTGTTCCTTATAACAACATGAAAAAGATTGATCAATACGCTTTATCCAAACTTTACTCCATGAACGATGAGGTTTTGAAGCATTACGATGACTATAATTTCAGCAGAGCGTTCAAAGTCCTCACCAATCATCTGAATGTTGAAGCCTCTGCCATCTACTTTGATATCATAAAGGATAGATTATATACTGACTCGGTTGAGTCTGAATCCCGTCGCTCAGCTCAAACAGTGTTGTTGGAGGTTTTCAAAGTTTACACCTCTCTCCTGTCACCTATAACGCCATTGATCACCCAAGAAGCCTGGGACTACGCACCAAAATGGCTCAGCGAATCTGTCATGAACCCAATATTGAACGGTGTTGTAAAATATGATTCTAAAGCTAAGAATATCCAATTGGAAGAGGAATTCACAAAGATCTGGGAAATCAAGAGAAAGATACTGTTATTACAAGAAAGGGGCCGTAGGGAAGTTAAGACTGTGAAAAACTCACTAGAAACTGATGTTTATATAACATTGAAAGAGGATACCGCATTGATGAGGTTATTGAATAAATTTGAAGATGAATTGGCCGATAACTATTTAGTATCCCATGTGTTTCTAAACAAAGATATACACAAAGGTGTCCAATACAATTATAATGATAAGATCACTATTAATGGTACCGAGATCCACCTCTCTGTTGTTCCATCTCAGGGATCTAAATGCCCAAGATGTTGGAAATACACTGCAGATGTACAAGAGAGCTTATGCCAAAGATGCAACGATGTTTTGAGATTATGACTAGATTCTTGTACATATAGATACGAATACACACTGCATATATGAATAAATGACGATTCGATTGGGCAGAAATACAAAGCAGAACTCGGACCAATGTATAATTAATATACTAATAAATCGGTATACTCCTGCCTGTTTAGGAAGTTCTCCTTCCTATCACAGTAATTTTCGCACCCAAACCTGCCTATCCCAGTAATTTTCCCACTCCTTCCCTCCCCCTCTCCCTGTTGCCACAGTAACCCTCTCCCTGTTGCCCTGCCTTTGGCTTTTGTTCCTACTACTACTACTACTACTACTACAAGCTAAGGGAAGAGCAGCACAACCTCTAACCTTAACTATTACCAAGGTTCCAAGAGTAGAAATCGAGTATAGACTGCAAGAGCTATCCAGAGAGACCCTTTCGAGCTTTCCACCATGGCGGACACTTCTGATCGCCCAGAAGCTCATCCGGCCGAGGAAATCCAACCACCAACTTCAACCGCTGAAAACAGGCCAGCCAAAGCGTCAATTGACGCAAACCCAAGGCCAATTCCAACTTCCCACCCAGCACCAACCAATGCTCGGCCAAAACCTGCTACCACCTCCGCAGGGACTGGAAATAAGGCCCCAAAAATCGATTTGACTTGGGCCGGTGCAGCTAATTCAAAAAATTTTGAAGCGTGCGCTAACCAGAAAACGACCAAACGTATGCAAGATCTAGGTGCCCCTGAAACTTTTGTCCAAAGATTCAATGAACAGAAATCAACCAAGTATTCAAACTTGAACATGTTCAAACCAGCATTTGAAATTGAACCGGAACATATGGACAAAAAGGAAATTACGAAGACTATCAATGCAACAATCAAAAGTAAACTTGATAATTTGAGACAAGAACATGGTATTGAAGAAGATCTGATTGCAGAAAACTTCAAAAAGGATGACAATTGGAAGCTCTACACCAGTTTAATAGACTTAGAACTGGTTGGTGAAGAAGAAGATAAACATCCTTTCTTCTACCACCACCAGTCTTTATCCCTAGATTTGAGAAAAGCTTCCAAGGAAGACGCCGAACACCGTATGTCTAATGCTGGAAACTGGCTCACTTCGACTACTTTTGAACATGTGAAATATGGCAAGTTTAAAATGAAAAATGAGAACATCGACCAAGATGAAATCATGATCATCCAAATTTGCTACAAAATGGGAGAATACAGAGGAAATACTTTGGGAGTCGTTGAGGAATTCTTCAAAGGGATCAAGTACGAGAACATCTTGAAACCGGTCACCTCAACCCCACAACAGAGCGAACTCCAAGGATACAGAGCCATCCACCTATTCGTTGGCCTATCTGCTGAAAACGACAGGGTCCCACCTTCCTTCATCCAAGGAATGGATGCTAAATTGAGAATTATCAACCGTGTCAAGAAATCAGGAGAAAGAATGGTGGAGTCCAAGAGGAAGAAAGACAGAAGGTACAAGGGGAATTTTGGGAAGTAAAGGAAGATTAAAGATAAAGACAAGAAGAGAACTGGATTTATTGGATTTAAGATGTTATAGTTTTATAAGGTAAATTTAATATAATCTTTGTATCTAAAAAAA